>VYZV01031537.1:88338-124878 GCA_013401275.1 Pandion haliaetus | reverse complement strand
AATTTGCTGGTTTGCTGCTGAACTATGAGGGTGCACATTTCCAAGTTTCTCTCTGTAATCATAAGGAATTACTCAGCTTTTAATAAACCTTTGGATTCTCACCTAATCTGAGATTTTCAGAAACAGGGTCAAAGAGAAAAACTCTTCTATACTTTGCAAGTTGGAATGAAATTCAGACTTGGTAATAAGAACAGTTTTGTTCTGACCTATGGTTTTCAGGGTATTTAGTAGCACAGATTATTTTTTTATAAAAGTAATTCTACACATTGCCATTTGTCTAGACTCAGATGAACAGCAGGCATAAGTTCATAATTTAGGCATTCATTTTTTACTTTGGTAGCTCAGTTGGGTCGATTTGTGTTTAGACATCCTGCTGAAGCAGGGACAGAAATGTCCCCTGTTATAAAAATACTGAAGTGATATGACCATTGGCAAGAAACCACTTTTGTGTTGATGAAAGCTGGGAGAGTATGGTGTGGTTGTGATGATATTGCATTTTTGTGTTTTAATAAGATTCTTCTGGACAATGTACATAATTAGCCAGGCTCTGCCTTGGTACCGAGAGAGGAATCATCACTAGTAAGGTTTGAGGACAGTCATACTTCGTTAGTCTAAGATGCACAAAACTGGCAGGGTGCCAAAGAAAGAGGCTGAAGGTGACAGAGATGTTTGTTTGCAGACCTAACTCGACACCCCAGAAGGTACAGTGCCTGTCAAGAGCCTAGATCAGAGCTGTTGGAAAACCTCTCCCATTAAAGGAGCCCCTGGGAAAGCTGAGAGTGAGCACTTTGCTGTGGGACTGTGGGAGGAGACATGAGGATGGCCCTACCCAGCCCCTCCAGCTGAGGGCAAAGGCTGGGGCAGGGACCAGCGCCTGGAGAGGATGGGATGGCCCTACCCAGCCCCTCCAGCTGAGGGCAAAGGCTGGGGCAGGGACCAGCGCCTGGAGAGGATGGGATGGCCAGACGCCGCCCCTCCAGCTGAGGGCAAAGGCTGGGGCAGGGACCAGCACCTGGAGAGGATGGGATGGCCAGGGGACGGGACTCAGCAAGGACTGCAGCTTCTCGGTGAGAAGGCACTAATACCTAGAGAAAGAGACAGTCTGTCTCATGCAAAGAAGTGAGAATGTTATTGGGCATGGACTGAGCAAACTAGTAAAGAGGTGGCTAACGCACATCCTGAAAACAGGGCACTAAAGCGCCCCAGGAATGAAAAGGGACAAGAAAGAAAATAGAGGTGAGATTACCTTGGAGGTCTGTATGCTAATATAAGAAACATGAAAAATAAATTGGAAGAATTTAATTCACAACCAGAATTACTTAACAGATTTGGTAGGTTAATGGACATGATACATTTATGATTTATTTTGGGCAGGGAAAGAGGGTCCATCTTTTTCAAGGTGTGCATGGTGTTTGCGTATGTCTGCTGTGAATGCCAGTAGTTGGAGGAAACAATCTTTGAGCATAAAAGAGGTGAGGAAGTAGCCCCACCACAACGGAGATTATTATCTAGTCCTCAGAGAGGGAAAGGCTCCTTTGGATCTCATTTCTGCCGAGCAAAGAGGAGCTGCTCCAGAGTGTGAAGGGAGAAGGCAAACTCTGTGATGGGGATCATAAAGAATGGTATTCCTGACATCTAGCAAGGAAATTAGGGAAAGCAGTAAAATAAAAATAAAGGATTTCAAGAAAGGGAGCATCACTCAACTTCGAGAATTGAGGGAGAAGCAAGGCAGGAAGAAAAAGGGAGTTTAAAGGAAGTTCTTAAAAAGGCAGCCTCAAAAAGACAAGCACAGATTATTTTATATGAAGGAGATACAGGAAGTGTAGTAAGAAACCACTTTTGCTAACTCAGGAGTTTTTCAGTAACCTGAAAAGTATTCAGCATGAAAAGTAGGTCAAGTTACTGAGAAGATATATGTAAGGCTAGCACAAACCTACACAGACAAAACCAGAAAGGCCAAGGTATATAATAAATTAGAATTAACACAAGAAAAAACAGAAAAAATATCTTGAAAGGACATTTGCTAGAACATGAAGGCAAGTAAAAAGTGGTTCACTGCTAAGGGAAAAAAAAAGGTTAATCATATATAGATAGGAAATGAGGGAAGAAGCAGTAGATTTCTTTATATTGGCCGTAGTGCTGCTTTTGACTTTGCTTCCCAGGGGAGTCTCATAAGCAAGTTAAGGAAACAGTTTTATTGAAACCACTGTGAAATTGTTGTACAACTTGCTGGAAAAGCATACTTCTAGAGAAAAGAACAAGTAAATCTGTGCTAGGATTTCTCCTGGGTCTGGTATTACTCAATATTTAATGGTTTGGACACTAGACAATGCAGCTCTCTGGTACAGGGCACAAGCTGGAGGACACGACTGGAATTCAAAATGATTTTGAAAAATTGAAGTGGTCTGAAATAAACAGCTTAGGTAGTAAAATTCACTGTATGAATACAAGATGGGAAATGGTGGACTAAGTAACTGCTTTTCAGTAAAGGCTCTGGAGTGCTCAAGAGCAGTTGGGTGTGTATGACCTGAGTCGGTGATGTTGCACTGCTGTGAAAATACAACTTCACGGCAAGAGGCACAAAGTAGCTGTATGGAAGATATGTTCTGCCTCGTTTGTCACTGGTAACATCTCAGCTCTACTTTAAGAAAGATGGGGTCAGTTTGATTGATAGAAACCAGGGCAGAAGTAGCAAGATTAAAGGCCAAGTGTTCACGATATCAGAGGCAAGACTGAGAGCGCTGGGGCTGCTTGGACAAGAGAAAGCTGAGGAGAAATATGGTAACAGCTTCAACATTTGTAAAATTGTTCTGCAGGATCACACGATGAGAAGAAACAGTCATAAAAAGTGCCACATGGAAGATTTAGGTTGAATAACACAGGTTTTGAATAACTTAGCACCCCAGATGTCTGCCAGGGGAACTGTGAGTTGTGGGCATGGTTACAGGCATGGGGGGAGCTCAGGTTAGACCAACCTCTGCCAGGGATGATCTGGCAGACCTGAGCCTGCCTTGGGGCAGGGGGTGGCCTACATGACCTCTCAAGTACCCCGCCAGGCCTGTTTTCTATATTTCTGCAGCGACTTAAACATCCCCTGTAATGAGAACAGTTGTCAGAGATTTCACAGAATTTACATTTTCCCTGTTAGACTCATAACTGCATCTGCAAGATGAGTGACCAGAATACCTAATGACTCATCCAGTTAAAAATATCTTAAGGAGCAGCAAAATGAGAGCACGTAACATCATCTAATGCAGCCTTGAGGGGGCATAGGAGCAGATTAATTTTCCAAATGTGACACATGTAAAAATGGTCTGTTTCAGACATAAATAATAAGTCTGTTACACTGATATTTCAAAGATGAGAAAACATTTATCAGAACATCATTTTAAAATGAAAGCTTTGGCTCATCTGGGGTTCATACCAATTAAATATAGGCAATAATTAGAAAAGACAATAATCAAAGAGTCTTTGCAAGAAGGCTTCCAGGTCTGTGGGGATCCTGATTCTGCTGGACCAAACCTGCATCAAAACAGTGCTGCCTTCAAGCACTGAGCCAGGCCTGTCTCCTGTTTAGGATCAGATGGGATGGTGGTGGGCATGTACTAGAAATGAGCTAGTTGGGTTTGTGCTTTGATTTTGACTGAAATTATATTTGACTCTCACAGTGAAAATTGACTGCAGCAAGAAATTTGTTCTGATGTCCTGTTTAGNAAAAAAAAAAAAAAAAAAAAAAAATCCCCTCTGCCTGTTTCCAGTTATGTAGTATATATGCACATATTGTCACTTAAATGCTTACACCAAATATTTTGATAACTTTCTAATAAAGATTCACCTGAGTGTAGGGAAGGCAAGGGACTGAAGATCAAAATCAGTAGATTAAAGCTGAAAATGTGTCTTGGACTTCAATCATGTGTGAGCAGCACCTATCTGAAAGAAGGGTTTGGTTTTGGGTTTTTTTTGTAAAAACAAGCTGAGAAAGACAGATGGAAATCATGTCCCTGCCTTACTCTGGCATTTTGCTACAGGCAAATATTATTATCATGATTATCTATACCAAAGGAAAATGCAGTAGCTTATAGTTTCAACAACTCAAACAGAATTTCTCATTAGGAAATTGTCTGCAGAGTTGTTTTAGGAGATGAAAGCCATCTTAACCTTTTATTCTCATTCTCTTTTCCTCATGTCAGCTGTGTAGATGGATAACTTCAAGGATAATCTCTTGAACTATATATGCTGCAAGTCCAGATCTTATAAAACCACAGTGCATTTTTAAGTTCAGGCACACCAAGTATTCCCTTTGATTTCAGTGGACTGTCTGGTATATAAGGGTAGCACAAATCCTGGTATGGTTAGAGACTTACAGTGGTCCTCACCCTTACTGGGAAGGTGAATAAGGCATTTTCTTCCCCAAAGGTTTATCACTGGTCATAAACAACAAGTTAGTCTTTTATTGCCTTGTGTGTTCCCTGGCAAAAGAGATGATCAAAGGCTAGCAAAGGACCAGGAAGCACTAGCTATAGCCATGCACATTACTTACAATGTATACATGTGAGTCACCTAACAAGAATCCAACACTAAGAGGAGACTGATTGTTTTTTTCCAAAGCTCTGGTTGGGAAATTTTTCCCTGCAAACTGCCCTCAAACTCCAAAAAACTGTAGATGTCCTTACAAAACACAGACTCGTACCTTGATGCCCAGCTAGGGGCAACCTCACAGAATAACCTTCATTTCTCAGACATGGAGGAGATGCTGGCAGCCTCGTGGGAAGGCAGCAGAGATGAGAGGGCACAGGGCAGGCAGTGTAATACCGGGCCAGCTGCTCGGGGGGCTGAGACCCTCCATCCCAGGAGGCCCTCAGCAGAGCCGTGGCTTACCCAGTCACCTTGGCATGGGAGTGCTGCCTCAAGTCAGGGGTGGCTGTGTGACACCTGGGGCCCTTCCACCCTACTTTTCTGTCATTTTGTGATGAATGCTGGAGCAAGAAACGTAGTTTGAACTAGAACCACAAAGGGCATTTACCTTTGCACTTGCAAAAAAAGGATTGTGTGTTTGTGTACTTAACAAGGTTATCAGCTTCCCAGGATGGCTGTGCATGTATCTGCACTTTGAATAAATGCAATGGGACTATTACTCTGTGCCCTAAAATGTGAGAAAACATTTGCTGATTGTCATGCAGATCCTAAGGGTTTTGGACAGCAGGGCACATTTTGAAGATTGTTTGCTTCTGCATTGTTACTTGTGGTGCTGCCAGCATCATTGCTCGGTTGGGTCTGTCCTCTTGCCAGTAGACAGGAGGGGAGGATAAAGCAATGGCCGACATTATCGTGGTCTCTTGCACCATTTGCAAGGAAAAGAAGTAATACTAAGTCAAGAAAGTTTGGATATCTATTGAGGCTGATAATATCCCAATGAAACACATGTATTAATAATTAAAACAAATGGCATCAGCTATGCATATAAAATTGACTTATATTTACATTTGAAATGTTTGTTTTCTTCAGCATGAAAGTTTGTCTTTAATGGCCTATTAGTGTTTAGTTAATGCTACATTACCTGATTTTTAAGGTACTGAACTAGCAACAAAGAAATCACAATCCAGACATTACCTGAAGAAAATGCGGGAGGAATCATGCATGGGAGAGGTGCTTACTTTTTTATTTTCACTGTCTGTCTCATCAGGCAAAATTCATTTGAAATACAGTCTATAAAATGATGCTTAGCACATTACAGAAGATGATGTCAAGGGTAATTTTGTAATGTGATAGCAAGGGAATTAAACCAGCCATTCACATTAACAATAACAAGTATTCGACACCTAATCACCTATGTACCATCTGAAAATTTTCCTCTGAATGAGCATGTCAGTGTTTTACCCCTTTTTTGTAATGCCCACTCAGGAGAAAAAAGGAATTTTAATGAAATGCTAATGCAATACCTGTAGCTTTATTTGCAATTTTACATAAAATTTTATAATTAATTATTTCAGAGAGCTATACATAGGTGATAAAAATATAGTAAACATTTATTTAATCTGTGGATAGCTGACAGCCTCTAGATTGCATTGAACAATATAGGTCAGCGTAGAGATGGTTACATTAAGGTTATGTGATGTAACAGCCTAGACTGATATAAGTCATGCTAATAGGACCTTGGGTAAAGGGAAACTATAAGTGGCAAATAATGTCAGAGACGATAGGTGTGAAGACACTTTCCTCCACAAAGCCTGGCTAGAAGTAACCTGATTACAAATTAACAATCCAGGTAAACCGCTAATGGTGTATGGGCTGAGGCAGTGGCACAGCTGACACAAGATCCTGGCTGAGATGTCCCCCCCCGAGGCATGAGCGCAGGGTGAGATGCTGCATGGCAGGAACACCATGGCCTCCTCCACAATGGTGCTCTGGATAGATGCCTTCCAGCCAGCAACTGAGCAAACTAAGAAAGCAGAATCCACTGGAAGTAAGCTGTTTTTCTATCATACTAAAAAACTGTGTGGATGAATAGTGTACGTATATGTACTCTTCTTATTTGCACGCTTTACTCTTTATTTACTTAATGAGCTGTATGCTCAAGATTTTCATTAACAGACTTTTTAGTACATTGCTTCTTAATAATTGTTTCTCTGGGGAAAGATCATTGATTTCTCCTCTATTATATTTTATATTTCATTTTTTCCTGTACGTCTATGTTAAGTCTTAAATGATTTCCACTAAAACACAGTCTTTGTTCATGAAAGGTAGGATTTCCGTCACTTAATTTTAGCCTCGTAGAGTTTAGCATCTTGTCTGTGCTTGTTGTGTGGGTTCCCTCTATTATCAGCAGAGAGGCAGAGGCCTCTTTAGGGGACAACTCATTTGATATCTCTCAGATGCCTTCTTTAGACCACGATGAATCACTCAGTTATGGGAGAGCTTAAATCTCTATGCTTTGATATTAGACAATGACTGTCTAACTCCTTTATACCCAGCGCCTAGCTTGTAGATGACCAGTCAGGAAAGGTGGATTTCATCTCTTCCTGCTATAATGATGTTCCTCTGCGGAAATGGTTTGTTTAGAGGGTCATCCCTTGCAGTTGCTGAAATAAGCCATGGTATGTATTTGCTCAGAAGAGGACATACAGCTAATTTCATCCCCTTGATTTTCCCCAGCTGCATTGGTTTGGTAAAGTCTGCATGGTGGTCAAAACCTTACAGTGACAGGGCTCAGATCCTATTTCAAGGACTTCTTCATGGCCCCAACTACTAACATCCCCAAGCATACAGCCACATGCAGATGCAACGTGTCCTGTGGAGCTGTCAGGAAAGCAGGTATTTCTGTAGCAACCACTTCTCTTCAGAGCGGTTCTGTGAGGGGCCTGGTGGGATCTCCCTCAATCCAGAGCCTTTCCAAATGTTTCGGTTTCACCGTCGTGCCATATGCACGGTAACACACTTCACAGCCTTCTCTGGAGGGGAAGGTGGTAGTTAAAATTATAACCTAACCATATAATGAATGGACTCTCCTGGCCGATAAACAAGCATAAATGAGTTGCAGTTATATGATGATCCTTCTTATAGTGATTTCTGCCTTGCAATAGCAAAGTATTTCATGAACTTCAGGGCAAAAATCTTTCTGTTCAAGGGTGTAATGTGAGGTCTATGTATTGCTCAATTTTCACTCATACTTTCTAAATAACACTTAAGGAGTGCTTCAGACGCACAAAGGTCCTGGCCTGGCCTTTTGACTTTCACTGACTAATTTAGGATCAACCTACTAAATGAGTTTTTTTTAATGTCATTGCAAAGTACAAGGAAGGTCTGAGAATAGAAGCCAGTTCTTCTCAGTTCCTAAACCCCAAGACCTTAGGTGCCCTTATGCATAAAGATACTCACTTCCTATGCTGAAACTGTTAAACATCTTCTGTAAAAGTTTTTCAGACCTCTTTTTAAAAGCACTTATACAGATTTCAAATAGTAAAGTAGTTTAGTTCTGTATTGATTCAGGAAGATGGTAGCAATTCCGTCGGTTTCAATGAGGTAGATTGTGTTATGTGGGTGCTTCCAAATGTGTAGGTAGTGCCTCTCCTGAGAAGTGGGAAGTTGGTCGATTTCCACTTTCAGTGTAACCAGGGTGTTCTAAACTTTCTCATTTGCTGGGACTTGCTTCATGTACATTCCTCTAGTTCCAGGTGGGGTTTTTTTCACAGTCTATCTCTAATTTTCCTGAGCAAACATTACTGTGTAACTCTGTGGGAAATAGTATTCATGCTAACTTTTAGCTGAAGGTGATAGGTAGGTAGGTGCTTTTGGTAAGATATCTTTCTTCAATAAAGAAGTAAGCTATGAAGTAAGGTTTCCTTTAAAGCAGTTTCTCTCTTACCTTCCCTTAATGATCAGTGATCCAACATCCCTCTTCTTTTGGAGCCTTATCCAAAGTCTGCTAAAGGCAGTGGGTCTTCCCGTTGATGTTAGTGGTTTTTGTCTCCCTTGGCTAATTACTCAAGTCATTTAGTACTTAAAACCCCCTGAAATCAGTGAGTTTGTATCAGTGAGTCATCCCTATTATTTGCTTATTACAATGTCAAAGACCTAGAGAACCCAGGTGATCCAGAAGCAGCATCCCGATGGTCTGCTGGAATCTGATGAGAGAGGAGCAGTTCCTCACCACCACTCCTGCCCCACGCTCCAGCAGAACTTACCTTACTGATAGACATTTGCCCCACGAAAGCTGCAGATTCAGTTATTGACCTTTGATGTCATTCATGCACCATGTGGTGTATGTGTAGTGGAAGGAGAAGCAAAACTGCACCCAAGGGTGTATGAGCACTGAATGCAGCTGGAGGGTATGGCAAGTTTGCAGGATCTACTGTTTTCTGCTATTTCTCAAGTACTACTTATTAAGTATTGTTCCCCATTCCTAAAGATAAATAAAATAGCAAATTAAAAAGTAGCTCCACTGAGTATTGCTGTTGCAAGAATAATTTAAAAAATGTATCAGAAGGGTTGAGATCCGCCAAAAGTCTGTATTTTTAATGATGTGAATTTGAATGAGAGCTGAGCAGTACAGCAGACTTGTATTAGGAATACTGATGCAGGAAAACTCTGTATAATAAATGAAACAGAAAATACTTTCTCATGTGAAGCAGAGAAGAATTCTTTCACAGTTTGTAATCTTCCTTTCTTTACTAAAGTCCATGATCAAGTGCATGACTGAGTATTATGCTGCATATGAGCTTTTAAAATTCCTCGTACCATTTGCAGGGTAACCAGGAGTGCATCCGTTAGAAATGTGTTATCCTTTTGCTTTTTTATGAGCTGTGGTGGCTCAACAAAGGAATTGGGAACAAATTCTATATCTTCATTCACACCATGTAAGTAGAAGCTTTCTTCCAGCTAGTTCTGGCCTGACGTTTACTTCAAGAAAGTACTTATATCTGGGAGCATACCAGGAAGGAAACTATAAAAATATATTTGAGGATCTTGTCAAGTTAAAAGCGGGCAACAAAGAATAAACCTCTGCTGATACTTCAGTGCATTCCAGAAACTCACTTTGCTGGCCAGTTGTGTGTTCTCCATACCAGAAACAGAGAGAAATTACTCTTGACTTTTATCTTCAAATTTATGGGTCTATTTTCCCTGTAGCTTTCCCATTGCTGCACTTTTCTGTAAGGTTCAGAGAGAGAACTTTACCATGTATTTCAAGAGAAGAAAAGAAAAGGCATACAGTTATTTCTTAGGAAATATTTGTTGATCTCCACTTGTCCCAGATGTATGTGCACAGAAGAAACAGGGTTTTACAGTACAGGAAGTCCAATCAATAGAGAGCCTGTTTCAGAATCAGCAAATAAAGATTTAGCTCATAAAAACTTCAGTTCTAGAGGCATTTGTAGGAAGGCAATGGAAATTATTAGACAGCTTCAATGACAACAGAAACTACTGTTTTCCTTACAGTCTTTGTATGCCATAAGCACACGTACATGCTTATATTTGTATACTTCACATTCTTGCTCACTTACCTTATTCTTTGCGTGGAAAGAGAATGACACACATAATAATGCAATAGCAATGTGTGAAAGAGTAAAATCTGTGGTCTAGTAACCACTCAGTGGCATGTAGCTAGAAAGCTGTGAGCCAGACAGGCTTGGTGAATACAGCAGACGTGAGGGAGCTGGGAGATGTACTCTGCACTGCCCAGCCTGACTCCTTACCCTCTGGCCACAGGCAGTCCAGCTCTGACATTTGAGGGAGAGGTGCTGGACAGCTTTTGAAGAGGCTGATGGTGAGATGAGAAAAAATGATGCAAGTACCTAGGCATCCACTTCAGGTTGACAGAATTGCTCTCTAGGCCTTCCCTCCTCTGCACTGAATAAATGTCCACTGACTTCAATGGGAACTTAAGTATCTACAGGTTGATTCAGTTGCTTAAACATAGGCATCAAATGCAACTCATGTGAGATGCACTAGGTTATCCCACACGGCTTCCCCTGCCACTCCAGAGGGACATGGGGCTCCCATGGGTAACAGCTGCCAAGCCTGCATGGGTGGATGGCTCAGATAACCACAGCTCAGCAAATAAGCAATGCTGATTGCTCCAGAAACATATAGTCAGGCAACTGCATCATCCCCTTAGCTCGCAGGCAGATACATAAATTTGGAAGTCATAAGTTTGAATACAATTAGATTAATTCCATATTTTGTTGCAATAAACCATACCCAGCTCAGCCTGTTTTTTAATTGTAGCCAGGGAATTACCAGAACACTGTTAACTAATGATGAGTTTTCATTTCAGTGCCTACTGTGCAGAACTAGATTGGCTTTGCTGAGGTTTAAATGCAAACCAAATGTAGGTGCCACACATTTCTGGTGTGACTGCTGAGCTTTGTGGATAATTGTTTTTACTCATTTTACAGAGTAGAATGGGTATGACATGATATTTCACAGGGACTTAGGGAGAATTTCCTGCCCCAAGAAGCTTAAATGATGTAAGGAGTATTAAATGAATTAATTTGTATCACTTGTGGGAACCTTAAGCTGTATAGCTTTTGCTTCTCTGTTAATTTTCTACCCAACTAACCCTTATCTTTCTCTGAGAGCTGACACATAATGTGTTGCCAGTTCCTGGAGAACAGAAGCCAGTTGCACCCTGCATTGCTGAAATCCAGTGTGTAGAACTAAGCTGAGTCTTTTAAACACTAGCCAGTTGGTGGAAGGTTGTGGGAAAAGAAGGAAAGCAAAAACTGGACCTTTAGTGGAAAATAATTCAGAAAGTGGCTGGGAAAGAACTGCAGATGGGACCTCTCACACGCTCATACAGGCTGCAGTGCAATCCATTCCTGTGCTGAGCTGGCAGTCCTCTGCTGTGCCTGTGACTGCCATTACTCACAGCTTAACATGTGCAGAGCCAGAGGTGGAAAGTGATCTTTATTCACCTGAACAGCTACAGAGGGCCTCAGCACGCAGCATGTTACTCTAAGGTCTGGGCAGCAGTCAGCTTTTTAAAGAACTCCATAAATAGAGCTGCTCATCAAAGCCATGAAAAATGTACATTGTGGAGGCATAGCACCTATAGAGATTCAGGTCAGGTATGTAGGGGAAAGCTTCGTCCAGCAGCAGCCAGTCGCATAACCATTTCTCAGATTTGCCAAAATGGCAAGTGTATTGTAATTAAAATGTTAATTTTCAACTTTGTCATACTCATAATTCAGATCTATATATAAATGTGACACAAGCAATATGTACCTCTACCTCACAGCAACTGCCTTTCCTCTCTCCTCTCCCTCTTAAAGCAAAAGTAGCCAAGAACAGGTTGAAGGAAGAATTACAAAATATTTCTTAATCAAGTATTCAAATGTCTTTAAAAGTTAATTTGGTTAACACCTATTTTAAGCCACTTGCTGTTCAACAAATCAGGGTTTTATCCCACAAAAAGCTCATTTAAGGTGACTTGAAACCTTTCATACTTCAATAGAAATAGAAAGCAAGTGTTAGGAGACAAGCAAACCTCACAAGCATCTGACAGCACTCATCAGGACTGGAAACTGCCTACGGTCACCTTCACCTTCACAATAACCTTGAGAGAAATTTGCAAGTGGATGACAGCTGTACTTTCAGAATATTTTGTATGGAGAAATATACCTTTCACCAAAGCCCAAGGCAATCATGACCTAAGCTGTAGGACACCCCCATCGGGACTACAAGCAGATACCCAATTACCTTGCATGTAAGTTATCATAAGAAATAAAAATTTGACAAGTAAATAAAAGAAATCTGACAAAAATCTTCTTTATTTCAGAAATTATTCTTACAAAAACTCTTTTATCTATCCAGGATTTTAGGGGGAAATGTTCTGATGGTTTTTTTTTTTTTTGTCTCTCCCTAAACTCTCACCCTCTGAGCAAAATTGTCATGACATTTTTCAGGATCTTCTATCAACAAAATAGGGAAAACATGATGCGACTTTATCTACCTACACAACAAAGTAAAGGCCCTAGAAGTGGAGTACTGCATACCAAATATTCACACAAAATCGTTCATAATCAATCCCCCAAAGTCATTAACATTTTGAATAATTAATAGATTCAAGAAAATTACCATCTGTTCAAAGACAACCCATGAAAAAAGCCTAAAACTGCCAGACAAGGTATTCATTATAAATTATTGCTCTGCTGATGCAGTTACATCACATAAAATGAAGCTCTCAACCCTTTAAGAACCAAATGTTTCGCTACTCTTTCTGATGGGTGGCAAACAGATGAAATGAAGCACACAGTGAGAACTAACAGAGAGGAAACCTTGCAGTGATGGGAGATTATCCTCAACATATATGGAGTTTCATATATAGGAAGTGCCGAGATTCCTTCGAAGTAGAATAAAAAAAAAAAAAAGGTAACACCAGAGCAAGGGGGATGCTGAGACCAGGATGAGTGTTACTATGAACTTTCATTAGGCACAGCTGGAAGGTCCGAGAATGTGTTGGGTAACCAAGTCTATTAAAATTAAACAGTGTGATAACTGCTGACACAGCAATTGGGCTACTTATATCAAAGGCAGCCCACAGCTGGTGTACAGCAGCACACATCCCCACACTGAACACCAGTTGATTCAGAGGTCATCAGAAGCATTTTTTTTAAAGAATCTTCAGAAACTGAAATATGGTCAACGTTGAAAATTACCACTAGGTTTATAAACTGCTGCCAAATCCTTTGTGGTGTATGAATGATAGACTTTAATGAAATGTGGCATTTTCTTCCACAATATACTATCAAAAGTATCCAATAAAATAAAGGTAGTATGTGAGAAGTTTTCATCCTCCCAGTCTTCCATTAATAAAAACAGACACTAATCAGATGTTGCCTTTTAAGTGCAAATCAGAGCAGGGATTCACATTCTTAAGGGTATTTTTACTGTGCTTTGTCCTACTGTCAGACCTGAAATGTGTGCAGGCTGTAAATGGGTACCTCAAGATACTTCTCCCCTGGGATAATTTCAGTGTGTTTCTATTATTCAGACCATATTCCAGACATACCCAGCTATCCTCCCCACACTGGCTTTATGCATCAGACAAGTAGATATTTGCAGAGAGGATCAACCTGTTAGAGGTGGCCAAAGAGCCTTGTCCTCTCTTCACTGCTTGGTGAAGCTACAGCTCTGAAAAGCTCATCTGGCTTCTACAGCCAAGTGAGGAGTGGACAGGGTGGAGAGGTGTTGGGGTAGCTGCTGCCCCCACTCCTTCCATCTCTTCAGGGTTCATCTCCCGAAGACTCTTCCCCCTAACCCCATTCACCTCCCATGTGAGGTTTATCTGTAGGCTTGTCCACCCTTCTCCTCTGGGAAATGCCCTGCCCCACGCTCAGATCTCCACTCCTCCCTTGTGCCTGTGCTGCTGAGGAAGCTTCAGCATGCTGTGTTGTTTGATCAAACCACAAAACAGAGTTGGAAGAGGCCTTAGGACTCCACTTCTGCTTCCAAATCTTTGAAAAAATAACATTAACAGCTACTTTTCATTCCCAACAAAAAAGACATCATTTTTTTAGTGGTCTGTACCCCTGACTAATAAGATTTCACCTGAAGTAATTTCTCCAGAACAGCACCAAATGCATTAAAACCAAGAAAGAAATATCCCTCGCTTCTTTCCCATTAAATACCAGTAGTAAATCCTTTTACAAAATTTTGCATGGATGTAAGATAAATGTTTGATTCTTCCAAAGGAAGAGAGCTCTGTAAGAGTTATACTTCTGAGTGAAAGGAAACTGAAGCCAGAACTCAGTGATCTTAATTCCCAATAGCCATGTCTGTACTATGTGGACCAGAGGATCTACTGTCATCCAGCACGGCTCCCTCCTTGCTGGAGTAACCAGATTTCTTTCCAGAAACAACCACTGGGCAGAGAGGAGCTAATGCACACCAACACAGGATGCTACCATACAGACCCGATGTCCATACGTGTACCTCAGCACCTCACTGAGGACCACCACACATAGCAGGAGGGATGCAACCGATGTACCTGTCCTATATTTGGAAGCAGCAGCCATACAAGACAGTGTGCAGAGATAAAGGTGTGTTTCACAAGTTATGAAAATCAGAGATTTCAAAGAGCTCCAACAGTCAGGTTTGGCGGTGAGGAGGAATGGACAGCACCTGAACACGCCACAAACCCAGCAATGCTTTAATGTGGGTATTGGTTAGTAGGATAATTACCTTACTATATATAAAAAGGAAACCTCTTTACCTCATAGTGTTCTTTATGTCAGCAACTTCCCTCAGCACCTGTCACCATCACGTAGTATGGCCCAGAGACAACAGCCCAGTGTTGTTGCTGGAGGGTCCATACCTAAACTTGTCCTGTCTGCACATCTCACAGAAAGAGATTTTTCCATTCTGTCCCCACCCCAACCATTTAGCACAGAGATGATAAACTGATATACAAATAACCTTGAGGTAGTTATATATTTGAGTCTTTCCTTACATAAACTTTTTTGAGGATTTTAAATTATGAGGAAGCCATTTACCAGGCTGTGGTAAAGGAGATACCGGGCTGTTGAAAAGAAGCAAATAATCAGGGTAAGAAACATTTTGTTCTGCTGTACATCTCTCTCTTCATACATTGCCAGGGGACGGTAGTGAGCAGTGAGTCATGAGTAGAGTTTCACTGGAATGAAAAGGGGCAGAAATAGACCAGAAAATACACCCTATCCTTTAAAGATCCTCCATCCCATAAATATCCAGATCTTCATTAATTAAGGCTTGAATATAAATTATTGTGATTATTGCAAATTAATGCTGGGAACCAATCCAACAGGGTTGTCCAATAGATGTCACTGAAATGCTGAGGCACATACACTTTTCCCCACAATGCCAGCGAGAGCCTTGTCTCTTTCCATGGCTCCCCAGTATGTACATGTTCCTGGCGAGGCATTTAATATCACACCTCCAGCAGCTCTGAGGCACTAAGGCATAGAAAAAATGAGGTGAAGCAATTCTTGGGGTTATTCCAAATGTAGCAGATCTTCAGAGCCTTAGAAATAGTCATCTGACACTTGACAAAACCTTCTCCATGGATACAGAGGGCTCAGCAAAAAACTAGGAAAAGAGCTGTCTAATAATTGTTGAAATAATAACTTACAGAAGGGTTTCTGCTTCAGTAAAATATCCTCTCTTTGCAGTCTCACCCCTGTGGTTCTTGTATGGACAAAGCCCTGTCTCTAGGGGATAACAGCAACTACAAAGGCCCACCAGAGGCCTTTCTAATTTCCTTTTATCATTAACACTGATACTATCCAGATGGAAACACTGTAGCTCTGAGTAACTGACTGGCATATTACGCACTACTTCTAATAGTGCTTGAATGTAAGTCTCCAGCTAGGTATTCCAGAAGAACCTCTAGGTTAACTGAAAGAATCAGCACCTAGTTATTCTCATTATTTGTGTTATGATAGCAACAAGAGGCCAGTGATCCAGGATGCCAGAGACTGTAGGAATAAACAGACTGTCCCTTCTCCATAGCTTTCCTTCCTGCAAGAAATAAAATGTCCTGGGGTCATTGCAGGAAAGTCATGTTCTGTCTACAAGGCCAGGAGTATAGAGGAGGCTGGGAAGCCCTGCTGGGCAGCCACCTGCTTCTCAAGCCCAGGATGTTAGAGCAGATCATCCTGGTTTGGAAAGAGGCATCCCTACTTCCAGAACTCAGGTACTTTCTTGAAAGTGTCACACTGATCCTTGAGAGCTGGTCACATCTGAAGTGTTCTTTGGGCCAGCGTGGGAGGACAGGGAAGACTGGATCTTGACCTCTGGTTATCACCTGATCTAAAAGGGACATACAAGACTTCCAGCCTACCTTATGTTGCCATATGCATGTATTTTTGTTCAGGTACATCACTGACAGGAGAGTTAAGTAACCTGAGTTTTCTGCAACGTATCTTCCAAGTATGCTCATCCCTCTGCAAGGCGATGTTCTGTTTTAAGTGCTTAGAAAAGCTTCCCAAACTAAATTTGTCAATGTCAGCTTCCCTGACTGCTTACACAGCAATCTATTTTGTCTCGTCAGGACCCAGCCCCACATCTCTAGCTACTTCACCCACTCTTCTCCATCTCTTGCACATGAGTGCCACCATCTGAACTCTGTATTCTTTCATTCCTTCTCCTTCATCTGTGTTCCCACCAGCCAAGACCCAGCCCCTTTTCATCCATGCAAGGCAAGCTGCAATTCCTCAAGCCATCCTCCCCTCCTTGTCCTGAGCTGGCCCACATCTGGAATCCTGAAACAAAAGCACAAATATAGGCTTCAAAGCTATGTGTGTGTGAGGCAACAGCAGCCACAATGGCAGCTCAGAGCTCTGGCTGTGCCCTTCTGCCCACGGATGAAGGTGCCTGTGTCACATCTCCTGAAAAGCCCCCACACAGTGAGCCAGGAGAGGTTGTGGCTGCTGCTTCACATTCAAACATCTCATACAACACTTGAGCAGGGTCTGGTCAAGTGTGATAGTTGGAAGAGCCACCAGCATGTGGTCTGTATTTCCTTTCCTGCAATGAACATCTGGATGTGATCTGAGAGGAACCTCTATTTCTTAGCTCTTGTGGTGATTGCTTCGGCCTCTGAAGGGGCAGGCTAAGAAATCCCACTCCGCAGCTGACCTGCTGGTCACCAGCACAAGCAATCTTATGTACTCATAACAGATGGCCACTGTGAAAACACGTATTTCATGAAGTTTTGCAAATCTCTAGGGAATTAACAGAACATTGTGGAGAACCATGCCAGCTTTGACCCACAAGTTGGGTTCAGCAGATTTCTGACTGTGAGCAGCTGGTGGGATGACTTCAACATCTTGGGGTCAGTCCTCTGAGCAGGACACAGCCTGACGTGTGGCTGATGCAGGAGCAGAGCTGTGTAACCTGCAGCTCACGTCTCACTGGAGTTGCCAACATTCAGGCTCTGAGAGACGGGCTTGATCCAGATGCCACGCTGTGTCTGAGAATACCTTTCAGCCATCCTAAATAGGCATCTTTGGCGGTTGAATTCCCACCTGAGACACTGTTTGGAGACACAACTGAGAAAAATTGGTAACTGAGGTAGCAGAGAAAGGCCAGTTCTCACAAAGTCAAACAAGAACTCACTTTTTTGTCTGTTCTGCTCCATACCGCTACCTTTCTGAGATCAAGCCAACACCTCCCCATGCCCTCTGGTTGGCCCAAGAGGCCTTCTCCTCCTCATGGGCTTCTCAGCAGCACACCTTGACTGCAGGCGTGAGGCATCTGCAGGATGAAAGGCTTCAGAGCCCCTCTTGAAGACAAGGAGAGGGAAGATCAAGTGCTTGTTTCCCTCCCTAGTCCTGCATTTTAAGCTCAGCTAGGTCATTCACAGAGGTGGACAGAGTATGTTTCCTCAGTGCTGCTACTTCTTAAAATGTGGTACAATTTTTTTTTTCCTTCTGTTTTTGCCTTCAGGTCTTAATTTTCTCTCAGTTTTGGTATTTTCATACTGTTATGGGTTTGTGTGGTGCTGGTTGCTTTTTTTGGTAGCAGGGGAGGAGGCTGCAGGGGTGGCTCCTGTAAGAAGCTGCTGGAAGCTCCCCTGGCTCCAAGTTGGACCTGCTGCTGGCCAAGACCGACCCAGTCAGTGATGGTGGTAGTGCCTCTGGGAGAACAGATTTAAGAAGGGGAACCTGTAGTGGGTGGGGGGAGTGGAATATGAGAGGAACACCTCTGCAGATACTGAGGTCAGTGAAGAAGGAGGGGGAGGAGGAGCGTCTGAGGAGGCTGATGGCACTGCTGCCCGTGGTGAGATGGCAGGCTGTCCCCCTGCAGTCCATGGAGGTGAACGGTGGAATGGAGGGCCCCCAAGATGGCCGTGACTCCATGGGAAAGCCCGTGCTGGAGCAGTGTGTGACTGAAGATCGGCCCGCGGAAAGGACTCACACCAGGGAAGTTTGGGAAGAGCTGCACCCCGTGGAAAGGACCCACGTCAGAGAAGTTGGTGAAGGACTGTCTCCCGTGGGAGGGACCCCATGGTGGAGCAGGGGATGAGTGAGGAGTCCTCCCCCTGAGGAGGAAGGAGCGGCAGAGACAATGTGTGGTGAGCTGACCGAACCCCCATCCCCTGTTCCCCTGTGCTGCCGGGGGGAGGAGGTGGAGAGAAGTGGGAGTGGCGTTGAGCCGGGAAGGAGGGAGGGGTGGGGGGAAGGTGTTCTGAGGTTTGGTTTCCCTTCCTAATATCCTTGTTTTGATTTGATTGGTAGTCAATGAAATTGATTTTGTTTCTTCCCCAAGTTGAGCCTGTCTTTTGCCTGTGACCATAAGTGGGGAGTGATCCCTCCCAGTCCCAGGCCTGCCTTTGTATTTTCTCCTCATTCCAACGTGGCCAGGGGAGGGGGTGAGGAATAAGCAAGCGGCTGCGTGGTGCTTTGTTACCGGCTAGGCTGAAACCATGACACATACACCTTACCTATATGACTTACACCTTAGATTCATCATTTTTGGGAAGGTTCAATCCCAAGCTTTTGCAGAGCTATTTAGAAACTGATTGAAACCTGGAAAGAGAGACAAACTGGTTAAATAGCACACTCCAGAAAGTCAGCCATTTGGTGTGACATAGGAAATGCAGATTCTTTCAAACCCATGTTGCTTCATCATTTCAACCCATTTGATCCTACAATTATCACTATTTTAGTGTTATTAGGGAAAGAAAAACTATGACCGCTGCATGATATGCTGTCAGCGTGATCCAGACACCCATTTGCTGCTTCATTGTGGTAATTCTCAGTGTTTCTAATAGTTTGGTTACAGTCGTGGATTATGGTAGCATGCGTGCACTGTGTAGCAATCAGAATTATAACAAATTTAAGTCTTTAACCACACTGTTCCAAGTGTTCATTAATCAATATGCTTATCAAGTTGTTTTTTTAATGTGCTCTTATTTTTCTGGCAGCAAGAGCAGTTTACTTTCATATGGAGTGACAGATTTATCACTGTCATCTAATGTAAAAGCAAGTGAATGACCTCCATTGCCGTAACAGCCAAATAGCCAATTTGGCTTGCAGTCCTTGCATAGGACTGTGATGGAGCAATACATACCATAGCTACAAAGGGCATAGCTAAACACGTGGTGCAGAACAGAGAGCACTGGGAATGCCACACAGTCATTCGTATGTGAAACAACCACGCTCAGCCTTGCACTTTCTTGCTTGCTGGATGTCTGCAAGCAGATCCAGTCTCTCAGCATAAATGCAAAGTAACTTTAAGGCTGCTGTAATTTTCATCTGCATTGAACAAGTGCAGGAAAACCTCTACAGCTTGAGATTGTCTGGAGTTTCTAATACAGGTAGGTTTTCCAAGGAGAAATAACAGAAGCTTAGTGAATCTAGGACCAAGTCTCTTGCCAAATCTCATATTCCTCCTCCAAACTGGAGGGTTGCTGCAAGTACTTTATAGTGGAAAAAATATTAGGTACTGAGAAATCTGCCTCCTATTCCTAGCATTCCTTTCAATTACATCTGAACTTTTTGAAATCACATTTGATATTAAAGTTCAGTGTAAGGTAGAGATCAGATAGAAAGTACAGCTGAATCAGTTGAAGTTTCTCAAAGAAAAGCAATTGAAAAAGGAGGTAATATTTCATATTACACTGTCTTAGTCAGTCCTAATAAAGGCATCTAAAAGCAGAGTTCAAATAAACAAATAAATGCATGATGTTTTCAGTACAAAATTCAGTCCCACTCATCCCATAATAATCAGTTTTCATTTCAGTGTAACAAAATGTTTGTAACACCCCCACCACTGACTTTAATTCTTGTGTAACATAAGATCAATTACATTCTTTTCAGACAGCTGTTCTTTTACTTCATATTTGGCTTGAGAAGAGATTGTTGCTATCTTTCATATAGGCATACAGTCGGTACTACTATAATGTTGTTATGCGAAACAGATTACAGAAGCAGGTTCATCAGCTGAACAATCTCGGCTTCATAATACCTTTTTCAGTCTAGGAGAAAATGGTCTTGTTTATTAATGGCTTCTGTTTACCCAGAGTTTTTCTGCAGAAAAAATAATGCGGCTATATTGCTATCTCTGTGGCAATTTACAGTATTTTTTCACAGCGTTATTCAAGCAAAAGGACTGTTCTTTTCTTTATCATTTGTTGTATCTCCATTATCAAGTCCCAGCTGAAGTAAGGACCTTGGTGTACTGAATTACAACTATGCAATAATATCTGTCTCTCACATATTATACCCACCCGTCATGTATTTTCCCTCTCAGAATAAGCATTGAAAGAATAGATAATGGTGATGCATTCAATATCTCTAGTCAAAAGGGAGACGTATACAAGAGCAGCTATCCCATTAAGTAGTTGTTTATTTCAAAGGCATAAATATGAGTTTGCATCAAAGATATTTCTAGTTTCCTTTGTTACCACTCTGTTTAGGCAGAGACAATAGCTTCTAGTAATTTTTATAGTTAACATTGCAGAAAATTCTAGTTTAGAATCATAGAATCATTTAGGTTGGAAAAGACCTTTAAGATCATCGAGTCCAACCATCAACCATGCCCACTAAACCATGTCCTGGAGTGCCTTGTCTACAGGCTTTTTGAATACCTCCAGGGATAGTGACTCAACCACTTCCCTGGGCAGCCTGTTCCAATGCCTGACAACCCTTTCAGTAAAGAAATTTTTCTTCATATCCAATCTAAACCTCCCCTGGCGAAACTTGAGGCCATTTGCTCTCAACCTATCACCAGCCACTTGACAGAAGAGACCAGCACCCGCCTCACTACAACCTCCTTTCAGGTAGTTGTAGAGAGCGATAAGGTCTCCCCTCAGCCTCCTTTTCTCCAGGCTAAACAACCCCAGTTCCCTCAGCCGCTCCTCATAAGACTTGTGCTCCAGGCCCCTCACCAGCTTTGTTGCCCTTCTCTGGACACAGTCCAGTGCCTCAATGTCTTTCCTGTAGTGAGGGGCCCAAAATTGAACACAGTACTCAAGGTGTGGCCTCACCAGTGCTGAGCATGGGGAGACGATCCCTTCCCTGCTCCTGCTGGCCATACTGTTTCTGATACAGGCCAGGATGCCGTTGGCCTTCTCGGCCACCTGGGCACACTGCTGGTTCATATTTAGCCGGCTTTCAACCAGCACCGCCAGGTCCTTTTCCACCGGGCAGCTTTCCAGCCACTCTTCCCCAAGCCTGTGGCATTGCATGGGATTATTGTGGCCAAAGTGCAGGACCCAGCACTTGGCCTTGTTGAACCTCATACAGTTGGCCTCAGCCCAACAATCCAGCCTGTCCAGATCCCTCTTGCAGAGTCTTCCTTCCCTCGAGCAGATCAACCCTTCCTCCCAACGTGGTGCCATCTGCAAACTTGCTGAGGGTGCACTCAATCCCGTCATCCAGATCACTGATGAAGATACTAAAGAGAACCGGCCCCAGTACTGAGCCCTGGGGAACATCACTTGTGACCTGCCGCCAACTGGATTTAATTCCATTCACCACAACCCTCTGGGCTCATCCAGCCAGCCAGTTTTTTTATCCAGCGAAGAGTACACTTGTCTAAGCCATGTGCCACCAGCTTCTCGAAGAGTATGCCATGAGAGACAGTGTGAAAGGCCTTACTGAAGTCCAAGTAGTCAACATCCACAGCCTTCCTCTCATCCACTAGGTGGGTTTTGGTTTGAAATGTTCATTTGCCAGTAGCATTTACTACCATACCCTGATGACCAAAAAGAATATATTTGATATATTTGAAGCACTTCAAGAAAATGTATTTTATTTCATAATAATCAGTGAAAGGTGATGGCCAGATTTTACCAGGCTGCATTCAATTCAAGGTCAAGCCTGTAGGGCAAAGATCACTTCAGGCCACTTTTGTAGTCCTTTTGTATAAATATAGTTGTTCCCAATGGAAATTAAAACAGATTTAGTAAAAAAGTTGGAAAACATTGTAAATAGACACTGATATTCTTTCCAATCTGCTAAGTCGTGCTTGTCCCGCTGCTATTTCTCTTTCCACTGATTTTATTTACAGTTTCATTGTATAGATATTTGCAGGAAGGAGAGCTGAGCAAACAGCCTTTTCATTATGGTGTGATCCAGATACTTTCATATTTGTCCTAAATCAGGTTGGAACCAATCTTTTTGGGAAGAAAACACATAAAGAATTTCAGTTGAGAAATGCAGAAGCATTTGCTAGGTGTGCAATCATGTAACAGCCAGGATTTGTTATGGGACTCTGCAGAAGGGTTGCCCTAGTGCATGATAACAAGGAAATTTATTCCAAGGACCTGAAGCAGTAAGGATTAAGCAAAGCCAATCCAATCTATTTTATTTCAGTTCTCAGTGCAACGTGTTTGTAAATTTAATATATTGCCTTGTGAAAATTTGCCATTTTGCAGGACTTTATTAATGGTTAAAACCTTGTTTTTCTGGGAAAATCCCTAGTCAGGTCCAGAAGAAAGTGTATATTAGAGCTGCACACTGACATATTCAAGGAAAATTAAGTTTTAAAAAAAAACCAAGCAGATTGAGTACACACTCCCCCAGGCAATGAATAGTAACTGTGACTTGCCCCAGCAACATCAGCTACTCAACAGGGTGTGAGAAGCTGATGTTTCAGCCTGAGAACTCTTGTCATTCACTCTATGGGATAAGGCAATTTGCAGAATACAACAATCCAGGAGATTTCACCAAATGAGTTTGAGGAAATCATGATATGCTCATAAAAATCTTGTGAAAAAAAGAAAGGATAAATCTGTCATGAAATATATATTGCTGCTATTCCTTCTATTGCCTTGGTTATAAAGTAGTTTCAATTACAAGATATCAAGAATATCATTAAACTCCTTTCCAGAATGTAAGTTGTTCTTCCTCAGCTCATTTGACTGTTTTTGTATTATCATTTAGGAATTCCAGCATAAATATTTAGCCATAAGGAAATGTTGCAAGCCAAATATGACTTGTACACAAAATGCTTAAATTTAAAATAGAAACAGTCCTCCTTTGACAAGGTTAAATGCGACTTTTAACACTCAAAGGATGCCAGCAGATAAAACACAGAAATAAGAAGCAGGGAGCCAAAAGATGCATATGGAGTTAACAATGCTCTTTCAAACTTCAGCAGAGGGCTGAGACGCACATTTTTAAAATAGCGAAGCCTGAGCATGCATATCAGTGTGAAGGTCTTGCGAAATCAGTGCTGGCATTCTCATACATGGGAGCACCTTCAGTGAGCCCTGCAGGGGACAGGGCCGCAGCTCAGGTTTGTGGGATGGGAAAGAGCAGCTCCTCTACCCTGCCTGTGCCGGAGGTCCTGCCTTCTGCATGGACTGCTCCCAGGCAAACTGTGGGCATCGGGATTCATCCTTGAGGCTGGTGTGATGGGTGCTTCTGGGTCCGGCCAGCTATGTGAGCAATGGTGATATGGCTCATGCTGTACACCAAAATCTTCACCAGCACTCAAGGAGGCAGTACTCTGACCTCTGATCTTCACCTTTCGGGTTATTTGCATCCCAGAAGGGTATGGTTTAGCATTCAGTTGGCTGGGGAATTCAAGGGCTAAACACAGTTACAAGAAACTGTTGACATCTTTTGATCTCAAAAGTCTCCTTTGTAATTACAGCTGAGTGATCTCCTTTCCACTCTGGGGGATGCTGACATACCTGTAACTTTGAATTGCAAAGGAAGTAGTTGGATAGGGGCTACAAAGAGCTGGGAGTGGGCCCAATCTTCTCCACAATGCAACAGCTGTGACTTTTCATAACAGCCCACGCTTGTGGTAAATTCCCCTACAAATCATACTGTTTCACTGGGAACAACACCAGGGGAAGTCAAAAAAATATGCCTGATTCTGACCTGCTCTTGCACTTGTGTACCCCTGCATTGCTGGGTGTAAACCATGTCCAGTTAGAGGAGAATTGGGCCGCTTATTCAAGAGCAAGCTCTCTGCAAGACAGCGTGTACATCAGAACAGTGCCTGGACTGGTCCAGTTATTTACACCCTGAACAGGCACCTCTCTGCCACCCGGGGGGTGCAGCGCTGAGGCGCAGCCCTGTTCCCCCGTGCGCAGTGGCAAGTGGCTGCTGGCAGCCTGGAAGGCAGCCAGGCCACTGCAGGGGCAGGGTGTGTGCACACAGAGATTGCTTGTTCAGACTGGGACAGGCTCGGTCACACCGCCCAGACTGGAAATGTTGAATCTATGTATGTTATAGTGTCATATACCATCTACAAAAGCTTAAGGTGTTTTATATAAACTATGTATACAGGCACATGAATGCATGTGCATAATACAGCTATTTTAACTTTCCTCAGAGAGAATTTTTTCCCTGTACTGGATAAGAAGAAGCTGCCAGCCTTAGGCAGCTTTTTTTCCTTATACCACATTAAAACATTGCTATTCAGATTGAATTTTAGTGTGAATCATATGATCACATTGATGCTTCATAATGTAAGTGCAGAATTCCCTTTTGGCATTAATGGTATTTATGAAAGAAACCAGAAGAACTTGTTCAAATTTAAAATGTGGTAATATTTTGCCTTCTGGCTATTTTTAAATTTTTATTTTGTTTCTGCTAAAGCAAAAGAAAAAACAGTTTTAAGAAATTTAGTTGAAAAAATATCAAACAATCCACCACCCTGAAGGAAATTCTCACATAAAGTTTCTCTCTGTTGTAAAGGCAACGGTTTTCCACATAGGTTTTGTTGTTGTTGTTACAGAGTTAATCTCTGTTTTATTAAGACCATTCTAAGATCATCTGCACTTTTCATTACACAATATATGCAACTACTCTGTTAATGGCTGGCTAGAAGTGATATGCAGAGACACTGAGAACTTGTTTGGAAGAGACTGAAGAGGAAGAACACGACTCATACAAAAATGTATTGAGCATTGTGTTTCTACAAAAGATAACTGTCTACAAGCCTGCGGAACACAAGTGGCTGGGTTCTCATGTTCTCCGTCACAGTAAGCCTGTGCTGGCTTTGCATCTCGGCAGTATGATTTCATTGGGGTAGCCCTAGCTGAGAGTGTTCCATTTTAACTGCAATGGCCTGGGCTTCAGTGCAGGTCGTGGGGAGATTATCAAGAATAATGCTGGATATTTCCTCTGGCACTTGAGTCATGCTGACATCCGCATTATTTCATTTCACTGTGACCATTGCTATTATCCAGGCTATCAAAACTAAAAATACATGAGCCGCAGGTCCCCTTGACTGCTACCCTTGGAATGATGATTATCACCAAAAAAAGGGCAGTAAATATGATTATGATTAAGTCCTAATCCTGCCAATGTTGGCACACCACTGATTTTACATAGGCAAGCAATTCTGGCAAACTGGCTTATAAAAATTTAGTTGGGTTTATGCATTCTTGCAGTATTACTATTATGTTACAGCAACTTTATTTTTCCAAATCAATGTTCAAGATGCAATTGATGATGTGTGTGTTAGGAAACAACAGGAGAAGATGAGTGTTGAAGGCAGCAATACAAGCCCCTATTTTTGATGAATTATAATTGCCAGGACTTTTTATAAAAATTACTATTTAGTCAGAATGTCAAAGCCAATTGCTTAACTCCAGATCCTAAATACAGCGGTGGGCACCTGATGGAAATGCACTGTTTCTCAGAGCTGCTAAGCACACACAAATTTTGCTGAAGCTAAAAGGTGGCTGCAACAGAAGCCAAGTGGAAGAACTTTCTAAAAATAAGGTTTGCTTTCCTTGGCAGCTTCAGGAGCAGTTGGAAATGAGTTCTAACCCTGTTGTTTCCGTGAAGCTCTCTCATGGCTGTGTTGTGCAGAATAAAAACATCGAGGTGGCTTAAATGGCTATAAATTTCCTGCAGCAAGGTCTCCATAACAATGTTTAATATATGACTATAAAATTACAGACAATGTTGTTTACATCAATAGTACTTACTATGTCCTAAAAAAATTAACCTTTATTCATTAAATCAATAGTTTCCAAACTTAATTTTCACCAAGGACAGGAGTCTTTGATGAAACATTATTATGGAACTAATAATGGTATTATACAATGATAGTCTAAAACTATCATAATCCATATTACTGAATTAATATCTTCATGATTCCTGGATGCCTTTTCCCACCTCACCCAGATGCCTCTTTTATTCCTGCCTTGCTTCAACCCTCCACTGCCCCATCATAAAATCTCAACTATTTTTCCCTATGGGGTAGCTGGTACCCCCCACAAACCACTTCTCACCATGTCTTGAGCATCTCATTCCTTTTCCCAGGAGAGGTAGGGACTTGTGACCCCATAGGGCACTGTTCCCTGTTTGCATCCGTATGAGGATATCTGGTCATTAGCAAGTTTGTTCTCAGGGAAGAGACACCACCCCCCCACCCCACCCCACCCAGTAGGACAAACCCCTCCAGCCAGAGGTACCACATGAAAATCCTGGGGCATGGTAACTGCTCCGCTTGGGTGAACCCCCTGCGTGCTCCCAGAGACGGGCGGCAAGCTCAGCATACTGCAGTGCCAAAGACCAGTTTCAGTCCCTTTTTAAAAAAACCCTGGCTGTAGACTCTCACTGAATAGCTTTAGTGCATCTAGAATAAAACGGTAATTGTACATGTGAGCTATAATCCCATGTCACAAAATCCCCCATGAGGAGCACATGAAAACAACCCCGGGAACAGAGTGGCACAGTGCTTGCACTGTTTTCATTAAACATTCAGGGAGTGGCTGGTTTTGACTGAAACCACTGACAGATCAAAATTCCTGAGAAACTTCTCTCAAAGAACTTCATCCTTGAAAACCTGCTACATCAATGTAGCTGCCAACAGGGTCAGAGAGATACCTGCTTATCAGGATTTTTAAATGCTTCCAATGCAATTTACACAAGCCTTTCCTACCATCTTTGAATTTCAGGCTTCATCAGACTTAAAGGAGCACCGTAGCTGTCTTTGTGTCATCAACACTTTTCTTCGGTCTCCTCTTGAGCTGCAGACTCTCTCCCTGGTTTCAGCAAGCAAACTTTTTGACCCTGACCTCCAGATCTGGATCTCCCACTAATTGCTGCTGAAATGGAGGTCTGCCCAGAGCTGGTTTTTTTCAAGCAAACTGTCAAAGGGAATCTTACAGTGCTCCCCACCCACCTAAACCCTTTATTATTAAATAATGCATATAGACAATATATTTCCAGATTTTTATTAACCATGTGTCTTTTCATGGAACTGTAGCTCAGTAAGTCCTGATATAAAGGTGCAAATGGAGATATCACAGCCTTTGATATACTGAAATCTGCAGAGGGAACCACTTTTTGTTTCAGGATTGCAAAGTGGAGGCACAAAGGACAAAGGACAAATGGGTGTAGCTGTGACAATGGTTCCTGGTTTTTGGCACAGGTAGATGGTTGAGGGCTGGAGGCACCAAGACTGGGATGAGCAGCCCAAAAACTGCCCCACCACCTTCACTGTCAGCCTCACACTGTGGCCGGCCAGGGAAGGCAGTGAGCGGTAGTAGTTACTTTAGTCTCATTTTCAGGAAGACCAAAATTGGTTTTACTCAGGCTGGCAACAAGTTTTGGACCAGCCATGGAGTACCACAACCGCACCGTGGCCTCTGAGACTGTGGGGTTCGCAGAGGGCTGCGGTGCCAGCCGCAGGCAGTGAGCCCTCATCACCTCCCCGCTTCAGGCAGTGTTTCGAGCAGGGCTCAGCCGTGGAGGGGAAAGGAGTCTGAAAACACGCGATGAAGGGAACTCCCCTGCACTGCGGTGAGAATTGTTGCCAGTGGCTAAGCTGAGAAATGATTGGCAACAACCAGCATTAGGTTATGGCACGCTAATTATTTACTCTTGTTAATTAAATGTATTTGAGGTGCATGTATCACTCTCAAAAGGGGCTACAGCTCCATATAAATCATCAAAGATTTTTTAAAAAACAGTTGCTATTAAAAAAATAATTGTAAACACAGATGTTTGATCACAAATTATATTTCCAGAAGGTAAGCATATTTATTCTATGTCAGCTATTTGATGGAAGATTATGATGCTTGCTTTATTGCTTTAAATCTGTTAAAAAGCATCTTTTCTATCCAGTTTCTTAGGTCCTTGGACACAATATTTGAAAGGCCATGACCCATAGAAGTCAAAGGTTAATTTGATTTTCAGATACATCAGCTGGAGCAAGCAGAAGGTCTTGCAGATTGCCTATTGTTATGGCAACGTGTTTGCTTAGAGCATTTCCTGCTGCTGCCTCCGCTACAGAAGCAGAGATTTTTGGACAATCCTGTTTGTACTTTTTCCCCATTAGCCCACTTCAGAGCTAAACTGACTTCTCCCTGATGCAAACTTTTCAGTCTGATTTTAGCACTCAGTTTATTCTTTGGGTTTTTTTTTGAGAACATCTGAAAAAGCCAAAGTTTCTGTGATCTTAGAAGATCCTTTAATTTAGCCAATGGGTATATTGCAACACAACTGAAATGGGTCCCGTTCTCAGCTATTGAAACTCATCAGTGTCACTGTACACCGGATTGCCAGAACTGGCATATTGCTAATGCTCTCTTATGTGTCTGTCCCTTGACTGGCAGCACTGTAGTACTGAATAAAGTCCTGGGTTTTAGTTGCCGATTCAGTTCAAACTGGGAGACATGAAGCAGATATAACTGTCACGCTTTTGTGCCTTGGGCAATCTATTATAAGTAGACACAAGAACAAATTTTTCTATTATTATTTTTTTTTAAATCCACTCTATGGAAGACTGTCCAAAGCCATAGCTCATAGTCAATAAAAAAGAAAGTAAAACCCAAAGACAAACCAAGCCAAAACCACCCCCAATAAATAAAACAAGGTGCAGAAGAATCCATTTAAATAAAAATGTCATGAGCATTACTAAAAGACAGCGGTCAAGTTATAAAACAAGTGTAGGGGGGAAAAAAGCAATGTCCAAGCTAAAAATGGTTTAGAGTCCACACTACTGACACAGCAGATACTATAACAAGAGATCTTTGAAGGATGCTGTAGAAGAAAGGACAAAAATTTATAGTATCTTACTACACAACTAAAACAGGAGAGGTCTTTTTTTTACTGTAAAACAACTTAATAAATATATACAAACTTTTACCTCTTTATAAGACATTTGGAAGTGCCAGTAAATTCTAAATGCTTGCTTTTGCCTTGTTTTTTCTTCTTTCTTTGGCTATTGACAAGATTCTGGGTATTGGTTGTAGCAATCTGAATGACAGCGTATTAATATCAGAATGTCATGTATTTGGGAAAGCAGACAGTCAGGCTGACTACACAGGGCCACAGGCACCTCATGAGCAATGCTGGAAAGAAAAAAAAAATGAACGGGGAAAACAGTTTCCATACTCCTGCTTACAAAAGATAAGCAGAAATCCAAGAGCTAAATACAAAAGTAGCATAATTTCTTTAACTTTCTCTGCCATCATTCAATATAGCCGGGACGGTGATTTCTGACAGCATAAAACATCTGGTAAACTCGGCCTAAAGTCTAGGAGACTAGGGTTTTGAGAACTTGCTCAAAAATCCCACTGCCTTCCTTGCCAAGGCTGGCTGAGAATGAGTGCAACATGAGGCACCCAGGATTTTGTATGCCCGGGCTGATATTCAAACCTTGAAGTTCTGCCAGAACTGTTCATTTAATTACTATTTAAAAAATTAAAAAGCAAAAACAGCAGGAAAAAAAAAAAAACACCCCAAACCCCCAGCACTGCCTAACTGTAAGCAGGGGATGATAGTTAAGGCTTGACCACTGCAGACAAGACCCTGGCCGACATGCAGTTGAAAGCTGGTGCCTGGCTGGCCTGAGCTGCAGGAAAGCTTGTGCAGCAGAAGCCACAGCCCAGATGTGGGGAGGGGATCCTTCTTCGTGTTTGCTGCCCACTTCTGAGCTGCCATCGGCAGAAAAGAAGCCCCTTGCCCACCCATCCCACTTACTCTTGAAACAGCCCAGTTAAGGAGCATCTGCAGTGAGGGCAGCTAGCAGAGTACTCAAAAATTCCCCACCACTTGGTATATACAAATCACTTCCCTGCATGTTTAACCCATGCTTAACTCAAGCATGAGTCAAGACCATCTTACATTCTGAAACACGCTCCTACTCGACCCAAAATGTTGAGACAGATAAAACACATGTGCTTGTGCTCAGCCAAGCTTTTAGTGCTATCCCATAACTCCAAGGGCTTACAAATACCCACAAGTCCTTTAACCTGCTCATTTTCCTGTTGTCTCTGCATTGCAACCTATTTGATTACTTTCAGTTTTTTTGCTGAGACTGCCAGCGAAAGTGTTGCCATCGCTGACATTTTGAAGCATCTCACAACATCATCAAGGCAAGGTGTTCTTTTGCAGGAGCAGGGCAAAGGAGCCCCAGAGAGAATATACTAATTTAGTTCCACCTCCCCTATGAAAGGCCACCAACGGAAGCACATAAACAAGCTAATCCTTATTCCATCCCATTATTAGCAGATTTAGCTACTGGCATTAACAAGGAGCAGATAATGGAAAGTAGGAAGAGGCTGTAGGAAGAGGCTGTAGAAGCAGAATTGTGATGATGCTTATTGTGAAATTAGAAGGGTTTTTTCAGGATACTTGCAGATAGATTATTGTAGAAAAAGTCATTATATAGTTTTTGGCAAATATGAAATTCTTACAGGTTTATGGGCAGCTTACATTGAAGTATTTATATTTACATAGATTGCAGGCAGTTATAAGATTTTGTGACATCTTTTACTGTGATTTCTACTCAATTAAGATCCATCCTTAAGCCTTTTTTCCTGCCTACGTACCTAAACCAAGGCTGCTCTCACGCAGCTCAGGATGTTGCATTTATTAGTCCTCCACTGTGAGAAGGGATATGAACCTGCTTTTCTGGCATGAATGCTTTCACCACTCCCCTGTAAAGTGTATTTTTGACTAAGGACAGGGCTTTGTGTCACCTTCTAAATATTTCTGGGAAGGGACAGAAAGAACGAGTCTGCAAAGGCAGGAGGGAGAGACTCTACTGGGGGACAAAACACCTGTTAGGAGTTGATCCAGAGTCAGTACAACAGTTGTGCTCTGAAAATACCTTCTAGATTAAGTCCTGCTGGTGAGAAGAAGCTCTAGCGTTTGGATTTGTAAAAGCATAGTGTTTTAGCCATTCAGCACAACCAAGAACAAAGGTTGTTCTCCATGTATGTTGAATTAGGAGGCTAGACAACTTCTGGCTCCGATTCCTACCTGCTACCCCAGGGCCCCTGGCATGTCCACGCTGCATATCAGCATGAAACCCATGCATACAACAGTTTTATCCCTAATTTCATCCTAGTCTAAAAGAAACCTTGGATGTTTGCTTGCCCCTCCCAACTCCCCCACTGTGCTCCAGCAGGTCTCTTATATAGGCAATACTCAGAGGCGGACCTGCAGACAAAATGCACCATGCCATGAAAGGTGAGTCTAGCTACAGCCCCCGCAGCCTGGCAAAGCAAAGATACTTAAACGTTTTGGTCACCTCATGGTTAGGCAGCAGTTGAGGAATAGTTTGCCCTAAATTTTGTGCTTGAGAATAAGATACACAGGGTTTTGACCCTGATAACATTTTGTGGATTTGGCCTCTTTGGGTAGCCTGCAGCCTTCAGTGGGACGACTTGATTCGTGCTTTGTGAGGGACTGGAGAGTGTCAGAAGCCTTGGGACCATCACACTAACCATGTTCTGCTAGAGAAGCTCTCTCTGAATTTCAGTCCCAGAAGTCACTCAAAAGGAAATCCTGTGTGTAAAATTAATATTGAGTAGAGGATGGTGCAGTAGAAATCAGGTATAGCTGAGGAAATATATCACTCCAAGTATTGCTAGTATTTATTGATTTTAAAATTTACTAGGTGCTCTTGCTTGCAAACTGGCAAGAGCACCAACGGCTTTGATCTTGTTGGCTCTGGTAAGCCTAGAAATGCTGGGGGTTGCTGCAGGCATGGACAGGAGATCTGGTATTGTAGGAAGTATGACTGATGTCTTTATAAGTGGCGTTATCCCCTCCACATCACTATGATGCCTCAGGCACTGTTCTTCTGAAGGGCCTTTCTCCAGACATAAAGAGCTTCCTCATGCTTATAAAAGGTCACACAGTACTTTTGAAAAGGTAAGAATAACTTCATTGATTGCCACATGACATGGTGATCTTCCTAAGGAGAATCATGTGCAAAAATAAGGCCTTACGTATTTTTTTGTTTGGGGGATTAACACAGAAACACAACCAATTCTTCCTTCAAATCTGTTTTTTCCCCTGCAGATAAAGCCTCATCACCATAATGTCAGACACCTATTCTGACATACTCTCCAAATTAATTCAGCAGCAGAGTTCACACCTGTGGATATTCTGCAAATCTGTGATAATAACGACACAGAAGTTCATGCCAGCAGAAATGGTGCATTCATCTCACATTAGACCTACTTCTGCTCCCACTGAAGTCTTTGGGAGTTTTCCCATTGCTTTCACTCAGAGCATGAAAAGCACAGGTGTCGTGGTTTAAGCCCAGCTGGCAAAAAACCACCATGAAGCCGCTCACTCACTTCTCTCCCCATGGTGGGATGGGGAGGAGAAAATACAATGAGACAAGGACTGGGAAGGATCACTCACCACTTATGGTCATGGGCAAAAACCAGACCCAACTTGGGGAAAAAAAACCAAAATCAATTTAATTTGTTACCAATAAAATCAAAAGAGGATAATGAGAAGTAAACCCAAATCTTAAAACACCTTCCCCTACTCCTCCCTCCTTCCCCCCTCAACTCCACTCCCATTTTCTGTCCCTCCTTCCCCCAGAGGTACAGGGGGATGGGGAATGGGGGTTGCGGTGAGTTCATCACACATTGTCTCTGCTGCTCCTTCCTCCTCAGGGGGAGAACTCCTCACTCGTCCCCTGCTCCACCATGGGGTCCCTCGCATGGGAGACACTCCTCCACAAACTTCGCCAACACGAGTCTCTTCCCACAGGCTGCAGTCCTTCACAAACTGCTCCAGTGTGGGTCCTTTTCATGGGCTGCAGTCCTTCAGGTGCAGACTGCTCCAGCACGAGCTTTCCCATGAAGTCACAGCCATCTTGGGGGGCATCCCCCTGCTCCGGCCTGGGCTATTCCATGGGCTTCAGGTGGGCATCTGCTCCCCCACTCACCTCCATGGGCTGCAGGGGGATAGCCTGCCATCTCACCACGGGCTGCAGGGGCATCCCCTCCTCTGGTACACCTGCTCCCCCTCCTTCTTCACTGACCTTGCTGTCTGCAGAGGGTTTTCTCTCACATCCCACTCCCCTCTCCACTGCAGGTTTCCCTTCTCAAACCTGATCTCCCAGAGGCACTTCTGCTGTCACTGATTGGCTCAGCCTTGGCCAGAGGCGGGTCCAACTTGGAGCTGGGGAAGCTTCTAGCAGCTTCTTACAGGAGCCACCCCTGCAGCCCCTCCCCTGCTACCAAAACCCCACCACACAAACCCAAAACAAAAGGAAACAAAAATTAAAGCAAGCAAGCAGCATAAGGTATAAACTGGGTACAGGCAAGTAAGAGTTACCGTGGTTAAATAAATTCCGTATGAGACAGAGCCCCAAGTACTTCCACGTTCTGCAAAAGAAACAAAAAAAGGCCTGCACTAAAGTTGATTATGATCAGAAAACGTGTAAACACTTTGAGTCAATGCACTTTCATTTGATATGCTTCCAACTACTCCACATAATATACTCTCTGCTCAAGTACTCAAGAGCCAGAACCAGAGTTCTCACAGCCAAGTGGATATTTCATCTTGCAAGCTTTTCCTTTATTTTAAAGTTAATTTTGTTACAGTACTTTAAAAAGCAGCTAGAAAGGCAGAACTAGGACACGAGAAAATGTAATGAAGCCACATCAGGGGAAGTTCAGATTAGACGTTAGGAAAAGGTTCTTCACTGAGAGGGTGGTCGGTCACTGGAACAGGCTCCCCGGGGAAGTGGTCATGGCACCAAGCCTGTCAGAGTTCAAGGAGCATCTGGACAACACTCTTTTAGTCATATGGTTTAGCTTCAGGTAGTCCTGCGAGGAGCAGGGAGCTGGACTTAATGATCCTTTTAGGTCCCTTCCAACTTGAGATGTTCTATGATTCTATATATAAATAGCACCTGCAGAGAGCTTATGATAGCTGTAAGTCTTTTGCTGACTGTAAGTATTTGTCTCCTTTCCCCCACGTTGTGGAGGGCAAGTTGATAGCCGGAGGCAGGGAGCTGCCACTCAGGGGGATCTCAGGGGGCTAGAGAAATGGGCTGACAGGAACCTCCTGAAGTTCACTAATAACATAGACAAAGTCTTGCAACTGGGATCGAGTAAATCCATATTGAGTGCTGGCTATCATGAAAGCATCTTTGCAGGAAAGGGCCTGAGGGACCTGGTAGACAACAAAGTGAATATGAGCCACCAGTGTGCCTTTGCAGTGATGAAGGATAACCACATATTGGGGTGTATTAGCAATAGTCAAGGCAAGTGATCATGGCCCTCTAAATGGCACTTGTGAGAGTATTGTGTCCAGTTTCGGGCTCCCCAGCTGACCTCCTGGAGTGAGTCCAGCAGTGTGCCACCAAGATTGTCGCAAGAAGATGCTGAGAGAAATGGGTTTGTTCAAGGAAAGGCAAAGGGGGAGACACGTTACTGCTGTCTTCAACTACCTAGTAAGAGGATATAGAGAGGAAAGAGTCATATTCTTCTTGGAGGTGAATAGTGATGAGAGGCAACAGACACAACCCAAATAGATACCAGGGAAAAAATATTCACAGGTGGGTGACTGAAAATTGGAACTGGTGCCCAGAGAGGCTGTGGTATCTGCGTCCTTGGAAATATATAAAACTCAACTGGGCAAGATTCTGGACAATGTAAGATAACTTTAAAATTGGCCCTGCTTTGACAAAGAAGTTGGAGCACATGATTTTCAAAGGTCATCTCCCATCAGAATTATTCTCTCATTGTATAGAAGGTTAGAGTATTCTCTGTGTAAATCTGTTTTCATCATGATTAAAATGCTCTTGAATTTGTTGAATGCTTAATATGATGCATGGCAAGGTGGCATAACATAATTCAGAAGCTTCAAAGAGCTCATATGAATGTGTATCTGGCCCACAGGCAGCTTTACTAGCTCCATGGCATAGTTAGCCATTCAGAGAGAAAAGTACATTTATCCCAATATCACAAATAAGTTTACACTTTTAAAAAAATCCAATCTGCCATCTTTCCTTTGCATTGTTCATGGGATTGCAGAAGGACACAGTCAATTTTCAAACACTTGCAGAGAGAATTCAGCCTCAAAATTTTATTTTATGTCAATATCCAAACCTCCAGAGGTCTACCCACCACCAGAGAAAAATGGCTTGGACCAGATGGACTGCAGGCTAGGAGATTTGAGGAACTTGCTGAGATCTGCCAGGCCTGACTATTACTTCCTTTGAGAAGTGGGGCTTCACCTTTGACTCAGAAATGAACAACATGATCCTCTTTCCCAAAGAGAATTGAAATCAAAGCATCTCTGTACTTTTCAGTATGAAGAGGCCATATCATACCTGTTGTATACTTATAGCATTCTTGTGCCAGAGGCAAGCATCCACAGAATTTCAAACAGCACACAGATTTGTTTTGAGTGGTAAGCTGTTAAGCTGTCTCCCCATATGTCTGATCTGAGCTTTTCCTTGTCATCTTGCAGAGATAATAATTTAGACTCTAACAAGCCTACATATACTCCTTTACATTTCTCCCTCATGCTTTGTGCAAAATAGTGACCGCAGGTGGGGCAGGAGGACAAACACTGCATCCTCTCTGAGTTTTAGTCAATGGTATTTTTCAAAGTCTTGGTTCAAATAAACTGCAAAGTTTAGTCTGCTGGCAGAGCCTCTCCAGGAGTATATTTGATAACCTGTGAGGGGCTCTAATCTAATCACAGAAAAAATTAGTGTTATGGGTTTGTGTGGTGCGGTTTTCCTTGGTGGCAGGGGAGGGGGGCTGCAGAGGCGGCCCCTTTAAGAAGCTGCTGGAAGAATTCGCCGCCCCAAAATGTGGGACGCGCGCGCCAAAATGTCGGACCCGCCTCTAGGTGGGGAGTGACAGTGGTA
>VYZV01031537.1:70267-84884 GCA_013401275.1 Pandion haliaetus | reverse complement strand
GGGAGGGGGCGGGGGGGGCGGCATCTTTGGCGCCGTGTGCCCGGCCCCGGCCGCAGCTCGGCACCTGGGTAGCTCGTGTCTGGGAGGCCGAGGATGCAAACGGTCACCTGCCCGTGTAAGTCTCCGCGGAAGCGGCCGGTACGTGACGGGCGGCACCGGGCCTCCTCTGCTCGTAGTGAGGGGCCGAGGATGGAATCCCCGCCGGTGAACGACTGTCTCCGTTCTTGACTGGGGAATGAAAAGGGCTGTTGGTAGGCAACTCGGTTTGGTTTGTGCGTGTGTAACTGCTTCCCGCTGCCCAGAAGTGGTGAAAGGTGCAGGGTTTGGGGCACCTTCCTGCGGACCTGGCAGTCGTCACGCTCACTGATGGTGACTGGTTACTTCTTCCCCAAATGGTTTCCAGTTTGGGGAGATGCTTGAGGGACATGAGCTCCAAACAAAGAAAAATCCATTGGCCAACCCCAAAACTGGGCTTTCCCAGCAGTTTGTTGCCCTGACTCATGTCATGGTATTTACTGTGAAGGCTGTTTGGTCGGGACCTGGTTGTAGCCTTGAGCGCAATCAAAAGAAATGGTTGCATGCAGCACCTTAAATACCAGCCAGGCGAAGGGCAGTGTTTGTTTGGATGTAGATCCTCATTCCACTGGCAGTGGGAGTAGCTGCAGAGGCAAGGCATGTCCTTGCACTTGATTCCTGTATCAGTAGACACATTGTTTTCTTTGATGATACTGGGAGCAGGGTTCAGTATGTGGTTTCTCTCTGCTGCTGTCTCTAAGCCTTGAGCGTATCTGACCGTCCATGTTGCTACCAACTCACAGATTACAGAAATTACACTAAACTAGCTCTTCCATGCTACAAGCTGTTTCGCTGTAGAGCGCTGTCTCTTCAGGCATACATGAATTCCCAACAAAGCTACTGCAAAAGCTACAGTGAAGGCTTCGCATTGTCAATGAGCAATTGCTAGCTTTATTTAAAAGGTTGTTACATCATTGGGGACACTGAAATGGGAAGAGAGATTTAAAAAAACTTAAATTGGATTGTTCTCCTCAGATTATTAAAGAATTGAATAAAGTACTGAGCAAATTCCCCAGGAGCTGTAAGTTTAAATGTTTAAAAGTAAGCTCTAATTGTTCTGTTACTATAACAGCCCCTTAAAAAGCAATTCTTTACCAAAGCAAGTGCGTGCTGCTATTTTTAGCTTGCGTGAGGTGCCGTGGCTTTCAGCAAGTAACTGTAATTGCAAGTTGGTGACAAAGTGGAAGGGACGTTCTCTGGCTCCCAGGTATGTGCATCCACTGCTGCCTGCAAGCTTTGTCTGAGACTGTTGGGGAAGAAGAACATGGGTGCCGGAAAGTGAAAGCCCAGGTAGACCCTGTAGATTAGACCACTTAAAATACTGTGATGGAGAATTTGGAGATAAATTAAATGACTCTGGTGATCATGAAAGGAGAAGAACATGCCAGGATCATTTTTGTATACTCGTTATTCTTCTGAGCTTTGAGCAGTTTGGTTAATTGGGAGGCGTAAAAAAGTCACTGGCTTTCTCAGTTCCTATTGTTATCTATGTGAAAAGAGGTTGGCCTTTTGCTTTATCTATTTTTATTTTTTTCTTTTGTCTCACCCCCTTCCAGTTACTGGTTCCAGTGCTGGTGGAGCAGAGCTCAGTGAAAGGTACTCCTTAGAGAGAGAGAACTAATAAACATGTTACCAGGCTCTTCCCAGAAACATCTGTATGATTTTCCGAAATAGGGTTTGGTTGTAACCAGACAATGTCAAAATGCTAGCTGCGCAGAAGCTAAGAGGAAAGCAGTGCTACCAAAATTGCGTTGTCCTCCAAAGGTGAAGCAGTGCAACAGCCATTAGTGAATAAAGAAAAAGAAGGAAATAAGGATGAACTCGTGTTTTGCCAATTAAGACTTTTTTTTACTCCTACTGAGCTATTACCAGGCATTCTGAAAATAATTGCGAGACTTGCTTGGAGGTACACGTTCAAAATATCTGTTTCCCTTTTGGAACGCATTTGAGTTCTGTAGAGAAAAGAAATGGAAAAATACCAGGAAGGTCAAATTACTATTAGACATATTCTGAAGTTTGTTTGCTTGGGGGAAGCAGGAGATGAGGTACTTTTATGCTATTATTTAGCATTGTGTTAGCATCTATATTAAGGAAACTATCGGAACAGTGTTTGCCTTTTGTTACAGTACAAGTGAGCACTTGCAGGAATGTTAGGAGGAAGTTTGGTGTCCTCACAAGGAGATTGTGAGACAAGAAAAAGGTCAGCCATTTAACTCGCATTTTACTGGTTTGCTTTGGTATGAAGGAATAGGAAATATGTGCTGTACCCGCAGTGCCGTGAGTTCCAGCTTCCCTGAGCTATTGCCTTTCCTGTGTTTCCATGTTTTAGCAAATCAGCAAAAGTGATTCCAGTGATTTGTTGGTGGGGATGCCTTTGGGCACTGAGATTTTTACTACTTGAAGTTAAGGAGAGGTTTGTTGTAGTCTTAGAAGATGGGGATTTGGCCCAGAAGGTGTAGGGAGAGGGTGTGTGTCACCTTTATTGCGTGTGTCCTGATGTCATGGGCCGTCTGCACAGCGGGGTTTGGGTCAGTGGATTTATGCTCCACACCCAGCACCAGCATATGTGTCGCTGCTTTTAGGAAGAAATTTTTGCTCTGAGAACAGATCACCTGGAGCCTCTGGCTCAGGAAAGCGTTTGCAGTGGTCATTTTGTTTAGTTGTAAAACATGTCAGTTTACAGATGATACTGGAGCTCCTTGATGTTGTCATGTCAGTGTTTTATCCAAGCTGGAGAAGGCATTTTTTGGGGTTAGACCTGGTTCCCATGCAGGGCTAAAGCAGCCTGAGTCTACAAAATATGTATTTTTTTTCAGGGACTACTTCTTGTTCCTTTGATTCCTGAGGGTACAGACTTCTTACTAACTTAGGTAGTGATAAAGAAGCCCACCCCGTTGACTATTTTTTCTCCTTAGCATCTGTGGTATACGCCTGTTCATCTGACTTGTTCGCCTGAAACAAGCACTTCTCCTCCCCTTTTTCTTGCTTCTCTTGTACTGAACTTTTTTGTAATAGATATTTTTGCAATATTGTTCATCCATGTCATATATTTAAACTTATTTTTAAAATTACCTACTTATCTCTGTGGTATTATGCAGTGAAATGTAAATTAGCCTTATTATTATTATTATTATTAGCTTCCCCTCTTTTAATAGCGTGATCATTATGCAAAGCATGTAGGCAGGCAAGTGAAATCTTCAAAAACATATTTAGGGCTGGGATAAAAACCATCATTGCTTCCTGAAATTTCAGTGGGAATCCCACAGGGACTCAGCTTTCCTTAGTCGGTGAGCAGCCTGAAAATTGTCTTCTGAAACGACTGTCCTGCTGTCTTTTCCCTGCACGGGAGGCCTGAGACCCCATTTCAGTTTACCTTGTACTACAGGATGGCAAAAGGCCGGTAGACGTTTCAAAGAGATACTTTTGTACCACAGGCACTTTTCTAATGGTCATCGAACTGTAGAAGCAAAATGCAAATTCTGTCCCACATCCAGTAAGCTTTTAAATTGTCTTTAAAGGTATCATTTTATTTAGAAATAACCTTTCTCTTTTTAATCAAGGGCATCCTTAACATAGTTTTACTGCATGTGGTTAGCTGATGTGCATCAGGAATGACTCTGGGAGAGGGTAGTCTGTTAAGAAAAATTGCTTTAAGTCTGCCTTTGATCCAGAGGGGTAAGGAGATTTGCTGCTCTCTGAAAAGTTAAGTCATTTATTTGAGTAAGGGGGGTGGAGTAGGATCCTTCCTGACACTTTATTTACTCATTGCCTTCCCTCCCCTCCGCAGGCAGCTGCACTACGGAGGCCACAGGGCTCTTTCCAGACCTCTCCCTGCCTGTGCCGTGAGCTGGTTTCTGAGCTTCTGCTTGGATTGCCCTGTTGGTGGGAGGGAAATTTCTTCTCTAGTCCCTTTCTGTGCTGTTTTGAGTGTGTTATGACCTTGCAGAGCTTTTGCTAAGCTGCCCTCAGGCCCTGCCTTAAACTCTGAAAGTAACTGGCAAAGTGGAGGCAGTAGCATAGGTGGAGTATGTAACTTGAAAAGACTCGTATGGTATTCATCTGCATCCAAACCCTGCCCCGAGCATTGTTTTTCACCGTTTGCTCTTTTGTTTTATTCTGTTCCTCCCGTGGAGGCAGAGGATGAACAGGGTGGAGCAGAGCTTTCCTTTCCTGGTTGAATTCCCTGGACTACGTATGGCAGGACAAAACAAGATGCTAAATTTGCAAATGACAAAGGACTAGCCTGCTGGTCCTGCTGCTGGAGTTGCAGGGGAACTGCAACTGAGTAGCTTTTTGTGGTAGAAAAACAAGACTAGTAATTTTCCATGTATTTTGAATGTGTATTCTTGGTAGTCTGGAATTTAGTACTATTATCGCTTTTCTAAACTGTGTGAATTCTGGGGATGGGACCATAGCTAGCTGCTGCTGTATCGCATGCTTTCCTCACTTTACTCTTACTTTTCTGCTATCCCTTGAGAGAATATCAAAAGGTACTATTAAATACACCGAAGGGAAATGGGGAAAGTCTCAATTGTATGTAGTCTGTGACCCTAATGCAAAGGGCAGGTTTGAATGCCTTTTTTATTCTTTTTTTATTATTTTTTTTAATTTCTAAATGACATTTTAGGTATCTTTGCAGCTTCAAGTTACAATAGGTAGCCAGAAACTTGACTCTTGTGGTGTGTGTGTTTCTTGGCTTATAAAGTCAATTTATTATCCCAGTGATGCCTTTCATTTGATGAGACTCAAAGTCCGGGCTCTTTTTCCACAATGCTACATTTCAGAGATACTGTGGTTTCTCTGCTCTGCACGCCTGCAGTAGCAATTACATTTTCTCTGTGGTGTGGTGACTACTGACCCATAATGAGTGCAGAGTTGTAGGTGAAGTATGATGACTGTGTCCTTCTGCAGCATCATTACAGTGGCATGTTTTTACAGCAATAACTTAAGTTCAAAATGAAAAGGAGCGGGGAGAAGCTTATGGATTTTTTTTTTCATGCTCTAAGTACTGATTGTTTTGTAAGGCTGCTGGTGTTGCATCATGTTTTCTCATGCTGTGTTACTTAGCTTGTAGGAAATGAATGTACATGAGAATTGACTGGAGGTTTTTATTAAAATAACTTCCAGCCTTTCTCAGCGATCATAAATTTTAGGTTGGCACAATCAACATAAAATTTGTTGATTTTGTGAGTTAAGATAACACAGAAATATTTTTCCACCTGAAGTACCTTTCATGTTCTGTCTAGACCAAACTATTTATACAAATATTAAGTGTTGTAATAACAATCTGAAGCAGGTAAAAGCTTACCATGTCTGTGAGATGAGGTAAAGCAAAGCACAGAAATTGCTTGTGCTGAGTTGGACAATATGTTGATGTTGGAGGATGGCATAGGGCTTGCAACTACTGATTGCTTATTCTAATCCCCATTGCCTCCTATTAACAGGAGATAAGACTGCAGCCATGCTCCTGTGAATTGAAAGTTACATTCTAATTTCTGGGAGCTAGTCTTTCTAACCGTCAGCTGGGAGCATGACTCATACCCCGTTGGTAAACACATTTCTTGTATGTATTCTGTTTGGTACAAATTTCAGGAGGATGGCACGCCTGGGAAAAGGAATACCTTTTTTTATCTTGTTCCATTTGGTTGTCTTCTCAGGTTAAGTATGCAGAAATAATGAATTACTTTCCTTTTTAAACTTTTAAAAAATGTGTTTACACTTCTCTGTCTGGATAAAATTATGTTGCTTTATTCTTCCTGTAGTTCAGAACATAAGACTGAGTAGGACCTCGTGAATGATCTAAAAATTCAAATCCTGTGTGTACCTAAAGACAGCTAAACATTCCTCCTGTGTATGAATTATTCTTCTATGCATAATGTAATGTTAACTTTATAATACATTGCTAGACTCTTGTTTAAACCTGGTCTCATATAGAACAGCATACAGAAACCTCATAATAGTTTTAAGAGCTTCAGAAATCCCTTTCCTTGTGTAAGAGCTTATACTATAGCATCTAATATTTATGCAATACCTCTAATGTGCCAAGTGTCTTGCAAATAATGATTTCAGAATAACCATGGAGTAAAATTTATGTGTGTAAATGTTCTGGTTCCTCAGGTGAAGAAACTGAGGCAGTGAGCATAAGCTTTGGTAAGAGGTTTGATACCAATGTGGAGAATGAATCCTGAGTTTAAGGTTCTGTGCTTGGATGACACAGTTGTTTTTCCTGCTGTTGTGTGCTTGGCTTTTCCTATGTGGTCTCTAATTTCTTAGAACTAATGGGGCTAAAAGGAGAAAAAGGAGGGGGGCAGGGGGGAAGGTAAATCATGTGCTCTGGTATTTTTAACATAGTCTAAGTTGCACATACATGATTCCTGAGGAGGGAAGTATGAAATTCATCCCTCTAAGCTGTCTTGTATCGCTCGTCCCCCAGAGGCTTAAGGCTAGTGCTGTCTCTTATTTTGAAAATCTCGCTTGAGTGTGGTCCTGGCTTCTGAAACCAGAGGGTGTCTGTGTCCTCCCATGCAGCCTTCCTTTGGCCTCTTCTGCGTTGGCGCTGGTGGCAGTCAACAGATACTACCTGCAAACACTCCAGCTTTGTTTGTCTTGGATGCAGCTGCATTGCGTGGGAAAGGTGTAAGTGGGAGCAGCTTAGCGGAGTTATTATCATGCTATAAAGTAATCTGATAGGGCTATGCCCCTTAGGGTGATTCGCTTTGAGCCTGTGAATGTGATCAAATGAAACATGCTCAGTTTGACCTTGAAAGGAAGCAGTGATGCAAAGCACAGGTCATTCCTACAATGGGATCCATGTATCACGTGAGGAAGAAACATGGTTTGTGGGTTTAAGGACAGGTTAAGTCAGCTCTGTGTTGAGCTGCATCCCAGGTAAGACCTGGAGTAGGGGAGTGCTGTTAGTAAGTGGAGGGAGGCATCTTTGGGTAGATTTGGGCAGAGCAGATACATAACTTTGCTGTGGTATGGGGATGGAGTCGGAGCAAATGCTGCATGTGTGCTGGAGCAGCATTTGTGGGGGGAGATAGAGGTTCCTGGATCATGTCTACCCTGGATCTTTATCCCCTCCCTCTTGGATTTCTGCTCTGATTGCTGCTCTAAAATGCCAGAGGTCCTTCTGGGCAGCAGCAGCTCTGTATTAACTGTGCATTTTGTTGTCTCTTAACGGCGTAAGGATTTTTTCTTCCTCCCCGTTAAACAGCAGTAGGAGGATGACTTGTAAGACTTGGTTCCTGTTTGGCCAGTTACATTTACCTGGTAGGGTATATGTTTGGGATGGCCAGCTACAACGCACAGTATTATCCAGAGTGGTTCTCCTGCTCATAGGTTGGGTAGAATAGAAGGGGTCATGGGTTCAAGTGCTTAGAATGCAAAACAGCACAGCTGGTGAGAGAAATCCCAACTTGTGTTGAGCCCCTCCACCCTCCAAATCCAACAGACATGGGGTGGGAGTCTTATTGCATGGTAATTGCAGAGGTTCAATCATATAGGAAGTGGCCAGCAGGTCTGTTGCAGCCATTTAGCCACCTTCACCGCTAGTGCCTCCTGCCCAGCTCCCCCATCCCACAGCATGCTTGCTGTCTAGTAGACAAGGCGAACCGTACTTGTGGTTATCAGTGGCAGTGTGCCAAATGGTTGATGCTGCGTGAGCTGTTCAACAGATGAAGCTCATAAAATGGCTGGAGGCAGGTATGATTCCTCCTCCCAATACCATACATAAGGCAAATGTTTGTCTGCAGTTTAGCGTTTTCTAAATAAATACCGCACCCAGGGGGAAGCTGTGCTGGGGTTAAAGCCAGTCTAAGGGAAATCTCTGGTTCTTAATCACAGCATGGTTTAATTGCTGGAGACTGAGAGGGGGAAGGAGGAAAAATACCCCCAAGCAGAGGCAGCCAACATTGGCAAGTGCAGTGGCTGGAGCAGGAGGGGGTGTGGGCAACGCATTGTTGGGGAATGCCAAAATATGGACCCTGTACATGAGTCACCACTCATGCTGATTTAAAAAAAAAGCTCAATTAAGAAGAGGTTATCATCTCTGTTTAGCTTCAGTAATTTCCTTCACTGTCTTTTCTTTGATACGGAGGGTTGCATGAACACCTGAATCTTGTGTGGCCTTGGTCTTGATAGCCATGGCAATGGTTCTCCTAAATTGTCCCCATCCCCAAGATGAGTGGGAGTCAAATGGGTCCGGTCCCCCAAGAGGAAAGAGAGCAGTGTTATGTTGGCCATTCTCTTCGCTGATGTGGAGAGATCTGTCTGTCTGTTTCACTGGTCATAATGCCGGGTTGTTTTTAACTCTACTGGCCATCTGCTGGAGGAGGAACAATGTCAGATCTTGTAGGCTCTGCACCTTTCCTTCTCATGAAAGCAGGTCCTGCGTCCTGGTGGTGATTGTGGTTGAAAGGTGAATAACCATTTCCAATATCTTTTCGCCCTCTTTCTTCTTTCTGAAGTGCTACTGTAAGATGTAGTCAACCTTGACTTGTGGTGTTTGATGCTGTTCAGGCTCCTTTGCAGGCAGCAATAATGACACTGATACTGTGATTTGGGGTGGTCAGTTTCACCTGACTTCAGGGAGAGAGGGTGGGAAACGATATACCATTGCCTGTATGTTCTCCGTGGTGGTTTTCTGCTACAATAAGAGAAGGAACAGATTAAGCTTTTGATTACATCTTTTGCTACTTTTATTTTGCACCATAAACAATTGCTTTTTTTTAAGGGGGGGATGACACAACAGCATATGTGTGAGTCGGGGTGGAATAAGAGCATGTGCTGTTAGGGTTTTAGCTTGTGGTGGTTTTGTGGATCATGCTCTGATATCCTGCATACCACTGCTTCAGCAACCCTGTGGCAAGGTGTCCTTGGACTGGTGTTACAGGTCTGTCAGATTGTCTAGGGATCCTTTCATAGGCATAGCTGTATTTCCAAAGCCTTCCCAGTTAATTTCTCCTTTTATTGAATCTGTTGATCCCATAGCTAAGTGCCCTTTGTGCTGTCCTGTCTATCTGCCCCATTGCTTAAAGGTACTGACAGAGACGAGATCTTTCCTCCCCTCTGCTCCCCCTGTGAGCCCTTCTGAATTTCCCTGATATGTTCCTTTTGTCCTTTATGGCCTGTTATGATAATTTCTACTCTCCATACTCCCTGCAGAGAGGCAAAAGGGATCCAACTCCAGCCAAAATCTGCAGCAGATATTTTTTTAATTTTTTTTTGTCCAACAGTGATTTGTTCAGGCCAAATATGATTTGTGTACCTTTAGGTATGTGTTAGAGACCCCCTCAGAAACAGGTGATGCATAGCGTATGCTTGTAATGTCATAAAATACCTGTCAGCCAGAACTAACAATCTGGTTCTTGGTGGAGTCTTGCATTGGAGGTGGGACTGAGGATGGGTCTCCAGCTCTTACAACTTGAACAGTGGTCAGTTTTGTGAAGAAGTCTTGCAAAGTAAAAAAAAAAAAGTTACCCTGCTGTTCTTCAGAGATCTCTGTATTTTTCAGATGAGGTGGGTCACTATGTGGACAGATGCACTATGAGCTCTCATCCTTCAGTCCTTTTCAGTCCTTTCTGAAACAGCAGTTTCAGCCTGTTACCCAGCCGTGGAACACTTGATACCCATTCACTGGGTTAAAACAGGATCCTTTCCATGGTGGGCTACCTGGGCAAGGGTTTTGTCCTTTTGTTCAGGTGTGATGTTTAAAGACAGCTCTTTGAAGGCTAAGAAAATACCATAGGCATTGCTGCTTTAATTTCAGATGAGTTTTGTTAGATTTTGAAACAGTTTGAATGAAAGGGAGGTTAGTGCTGGAAAAAGAAGTTGCCCAAAGTGTCACTGATTTTTTTTTTTCTATAATTATTATTATTTTTAATTATTATCCCTTTCTTTTCCCCTTCTCTCTTGAAGGAAGTTGCTTTTTATCCTTGGTTGTGGATTCTTTCTTTTTGATTTGTAATCCATGCTGCCTGCCTATGACGAGGAGAAAGCGAGAAGCTGTGAGGCTTAACAGTAGGATGCAAACTTCCCTTTACTTTATGGTAGGGAAGAGCACTCCTGAAATTGCTTCAGGCCCAAGTGTTGTAACTGAGAGCAGTGTTCTGTCCAGCGGGTTCAGGGTTGCGTTGGACAATCCGTTTCAAAGGTGAGAACTGCCACATAAAATCTGCCACATACCTGCCTTGCTGACTGGGCTCACAAAGCAGCTGAGCAGCTCTGCTTGTACCTGGGAGTGCAAACTGTTGCACCTCTGTTGGTTTTGGTGGCCGTGCAGGGAGCTTAGTGCCTCTTCCCGTGTCCCATTCCATCCCCTTGTCGTTAATTCCACTGGCTTCACATCTGTGCAAGTGCCTTGGCAAGCTGAGTCTTGGGTTTTTTTATTTGTTCAGCCGTACGTGATGCTTTGCAGAAGCCTGTGCAGTAAAACTAGGTTCCTTAAATTGCTGGTTATAAGTGTTTTTTTAAAACAGCATTTTGGAGAAAGTGTTTTTTCTTCTGAATCCGTATTGAGGGTCTTTGTTTCATGAGTGAATGCTAAATTTTGTAGAAATTAGATTTGTTTGAACTAGTTGTTGTTTCTCTTTGCTGAACTTATTTGTAGGTGTCTGACTGAAAAAGGAAATTACAAGGGTTTTTTTTCCCCATTTCTTTCCAAGGACTTGACCTAAGTTCAAACTTGCAGTGTTTATCCTTTAGAAATTTTAAGAGCCATACAGTGAAACCTGCATTGTATGTGTGGTGCTGCTGGGGATGGAGTATGCCTTTAGATTCAGGTATTTGGTTAGGTGTTTAGAAATGGAAAATACTGATCATAAAGCTAACCACAGTGAATACTATTGCTTGTATCATCACAAAGTTTTGTGGGTAGTTAGTCTGAAATGAGTGATATCCGTTTTGCAGAATGTAAAGAGAATTTTCTCCCCCATCTTGCTGCCACCCATCGCACAAAAAATAATTGTTTTTTCAGCCATTTTCATGTGTCATTTGAAGGTGAGAGTGTAAATCAGTCACATATGCTCTTGACCATAATGCATAAATCGGTAAGGTATTAAACTTATACTGATCTTTTTAAAAATTAAAGATAGATAAGTCAATATCAGACTTGGAGGGTGATTCCCGCTCCCTTACCTTGTTGCCTCTCTTGTTAATCACATCTTCACTCCTGTGCTTTTTGTTCATTTCTTTATTCTCAGTAAACTAATTAAAATCAGTGTCTCCACAGCCCTTGAAAATGTAGATGACAACTTCTTTGGGCTGGGACTCCCTCCTGCGTACTTCTCAATGTCATTTTAAGGTCTCTCTGTCCCTTTCTGGTAGTGCAAAGCTGGGAATTACAGTCCAGTGAGTTCCTTCGGCAACCTCTCCAGAGTAATCCCTGAAAATCCTAGGTCTGTGGATGGTAATTCTATTTAGCCGTTCAGCAAGCTGAGTCTGGAAGAATGCTGCAGTTGGTGTGTGGGAATGTGGGAAGCTCCCCATCTCTGCCTTTAATCCTGTTTTTAGAGGGGAAAAAAGTTATAGGCTAATGTGATTAGCTGTAATCCTATTCTTGCTTGGTTTTAAAAAACTGTCTGATTCCTAAATCGCAAGCTAGTTCTGTGAAGTGCTTCTGTGGAGGGGATGGGGAATTATTTTGGTACTCAGCTCATTTGTCTTTGAAAAAACACTGGAAGCAAAAGAAAAAGAAACTCTCATAGCTGCAGTGAGTTTCTAGTTTTTGTTGCATAGCATAATTTAGATATCTGAAACCAAGAGCAAGTAAATGGAAACACAAAATGGGCATAATCCTTTCAGGTATCTAGGTATATGTATAAACCCAGGTAAGGAACAACTTACATGTACACTGCAAATTGCTCTTCAGGGCTTTTTAGGCCCAGAGGTTTACGTTGGGATCTTGTTATTTGCTGATACGTTGCTGCTGCTGAAACTGGCAGTGTGGTTGGCTTAATGTGGACCAGGGACAGAGCTGTCTCTAATAAAAGCTGCAGCTTCTACCTGAAGTGAATGATCTGGGGACATGTTTCCCCATTGAGGCACTTGTTTTTCTTTTTAGCGCTAAGGGAACGAAAACAGTCACTTCTGTGGGAGCGCGAGGGTGAAGTGTTAGAAGCGCTGCTGGAGGCAGACAGAGGCAGGACCCTCTGTGCCAGGAATGAAACACACCATGGCCAGCTCCTGCATATGGACACAAACAACACACAGCTTTGGGGACAAAGGGCATCCATCCTGTGTGAAAGGCAAAGTGCAACCTGAGATCAAGGTCTTTTCAGTGCCATCATTTGCTCGTAGCAGCTTAGTTGCCTTCAGAGGTTCAGTGCTCCCTGTGGCCCCTGTTTGGGGAAGAGGAAGAGTTCCCTCAGCCTGTTTTCTGTTTCCAGGGGAAAGGAGGGAGAAGGCAGAAAAATACCTTATTAATATCTTGTTTGCTTTCTGGAGAAATTGGAAATAAGTGTGGCTGGTCTTGGAGTCAAATGCTGCCTGAGCCCTCTGGAGTCATTGGCTCTGAAGAGGGATGAGGTCTGCAGGCTGAACTTGCTTTTTTTGTTTGAGTGGCAAACTGGAGATACTGCAATTTAGAGAAACTGTGTGAATTGAGGCTTTCCCTTGTCTTCCCATCAGGTTCCCCCTCCTCTTGTGCCCTGTCTTGCCAGGATGGTGGTGGTGGCATGAGGACCCTGGGCAGGGAGGCCCCAGTGGCAGCTGCCCCGACAGCCCTGATGAATGGGGGGAGCACCCAGGCACTGCGGGAAGGGTTGCCTGGCCTAAGGTGTAGCAGCTTTTTGGTTCAGCTTGCCAAAGGATTACAAGGTGCGCGCAAATTCACTGACAAGGAGTATTATTTGCTTTTGTCTCCTGTGTTGGGTCAGCCTCAGGGATCAGTCCTGTCACAGAAGTTCAAATGCTTGGGAAAGGCAGGAGGGGCAGGAGGGGTGATGCTGTAGTGATAAAATGTGCTGCAATACTGATCCTATAAATTTATAGGCTTAGTTAAGCTGGTGTTTTGAGATGTTGTGTGGGACTGCCTTGTTTACAAATAAGAACTATCACTTAGTTTAATTACGGTGTAAGGCACACTGCCTCTCTTGCATTTGTTTACAATCCTGACATTTTGGTATGTGGTATAACTGCTGTGCTCCCTCACAGCTTTCTCCAAGGCCAGAAAACTTCTTTAGGCTATCAAATAAATGAGTGCCTTTAAAAAAACAACAACAACAAAACTCCCTCAAACCTCCCCCCCACTGTCAAATAATTGAAGGGGAAATGTTTGTTCTTCTTTCCCCTTTGAAATTGTATCATACTCCCTGGAGAAGTGGGAAACACTAGATGAGTAACTAGGTGGCTTTAATCTTGGCGAAGTGTAGTGGTGTTTGGCGAGGATAATTTGAACTAGTGTTACACAGGTACACATTTTGAAATTACTGTAACTCCTCTAGTATCATTCTGGAGAGCATGCCAAAATGGTTGCTTGGTGTGTAGTCAAAAAGCCAAAGAAAGTGTTAGTCTACAAGGGAAGTGGGGTGCGATAGTGGAAAATGGGTTGCCTCTGTAAAAGTCTACATTTGAAACACTGTCGAGAAGACTGTGTTCACGCTTATTTATGGGCAGAGTTAAAGAGGAGGAGTGACGACTATGGAAAATAATAAGTAGGAAACAGAGGAGTTGGAAGAGAGGGAACAAAAATGAAGCCTACAAAACCAGGAGAGAGCACAGTGAAGGCAGGGTAAATATTTTTGTACTGGGGGAAAAGTTTAACAGGAATAAAACCCCCTATGACAGAAAATGAAAGGCTGTAAACAGTGATAAAAGATAACGCTTCCCTGTGTAACTTGGAGTATACGGGCAGAATTCATTTCCTGAGGACATACTAAAGAAGCCTTTCACAACTGTAAGTTAGGGTCTTCTGTTTCAGGAAGCCTGATCTAAAGGTATTTACAGATAGGTGTCATGAAAACCCAGTGTCCTTTTTTTTTTTTTTTTTTTTTAAGAAGAGAGAACCTCTCATACTTTGCTGCATGACAGAGGTGTCTACTGGGCATTAAGGGGATCACTCTGCTGTGGTTGGGTCATTCCTGAATTAACCTGGTATTTCTCACACTTCCAACTGGAATACCTGGACTCGCCTCTGCAGCAGAAAGCTGTGCAATTAGTGGGGCACAAACTGAGCTGCTGAGAAAAATTTTGCAAAGGTGTTTTTTTTTTGTTGTTGTTGTTGTTGTTTGGAATGATAATCAATCCAGAGTGTCCTGATTTAACCTGAGCTGGCAACTAAGCCCCATGCAGCTGCTTGCTCACTCCCCACCCCTAGTGGAGTGGGGGAGAGAATCAGAAAGGTAAAAGTGAGAAAACGCGTGGGTTGAGATAAAGCCAGTTTAATAGGGAAAGCAAAAGCTGTGTACACAAGCAAAGCAAACCAAGGAATTCATTCCCCGCTTCCCATGGGCAGGCAGGTGTTCAGCCATCTCCAGGAAAGCAGGGCTCCAATCATGCCTAACAGTGATTTAGGAAGACAAACACCATCACTCCGAATATCCCC
>VYZV01031537.1:43345-56616 GCA_013401275.1 Pandion haliaetus | reverse complement strand
GGGAGTATCTTTCATACCTTAGAAGTCCAGAAGCCAATAGGATTTATCATTTTGATATTGCAGAGAGCTGGGACAGGAATTTCAGATTTACATGGTACTTACAGTCATTTGATTTCAGTCTGGATTTAGAAAGTGTTTAAGAACAGATGTCTTTACTCATTCAAGATACTGAGAATAACCTTTTCAAATTCTTATTAGGAAGAATACGGGCCACAGAGAAACATTCATCAAGCTGTGAATGAATTGTTTCTTGTGTAAGTCTAATAAATGCTTCAGTGAAGTGACCTGAATGCTTTTCTGGCTGTTCCTAGAACTCAGAAGATCAGCTGGTCCGTGGAAGCAGGAATTAGACTTACAGTATGCCACAGGAAGTAAATCCTTGAGTGGGCACTGTTTATTATGGAGAGGGTCCTATTAGATTACTTGACTTGCAAATATCTGTAATAATGAAAAGAAAAACATCATTGCTTATACTTGAACAGTCTCATAGTTGAAACTAAATCTGTATCTTGAGAGTTCAGTTCCTCCAAAAGGGTCATTTCTGTCTGTTCTCCAACTGAAGAACTTGAAAGGCATCATTATGTCTTCAAAATGCTGTTAATTTGAAGTAGGAATAAGTCTGAGACAAAGAATTGTAACAACCTATTATTCTCTTGAAGCAAGCTAGTTATGAAAATTAATTGTAAACACTGATAAAGACCTCAAGACCTTAGATTACTTGGGTGTATCTGATGACTTGCAGGTCTCATAACTCCTCTTTGCATTAACTGTACACAGTTCTCTGCAACAGTCAGGCACTTACTTGTCCTAGGGTCACCAATTGCTGTTCACCAGCAATTTTCACTGAATTTGCTTCTGTTTTATTAAATGTATTTAAGTAGTATTATTAGTTTGTTGTTCTTTGACTAGGGTTTCTGTGCTTTCTATAAAAATAATTTTTCAGTTGTTGAGTAAAAGGAAGCTTTGCCACTTGTTTCAGTGGAAGCAGGATACGGTCAAGACTAGCAGTGCGTGTCCAGAATGTCAGTTTGCACATGCAGTTGTTGCATCTGAAGGTCAATTTATGTAGTCAGCTAAAAATGTAACCTAATTATATGGTTCAGTGAGAAATTATGTAGTACAGCCGTAGCTAGTGAAATCCTATGTGAAAGGAACATGCAATTGAAAACAGAATTGTCATCTGTAAACCCAAAGAAAAAAGAGCTAAATGAGGATTTTTTTTTTTTTTCCCCCTAAAAACTGCAAATACAATGATACAGCACTTCAGACATGGACTCTGCATATATGTGGTTTTGTTTGTTGGGTTTTTATGGCTAGAGAGCACTGGCTAGCTTATGGGTACTGTCCCTTTGCTGGAAAAACTTTGGTCCAATATTTCAGTTTGAGGGTGTAGCATTGCTGGGAGTCAAAACCCAGTAACCCGTGCTCTAGAGAGAGCCTGGTATAAGGTCTTGTAGGAACCCTTTTTTTCAGACGTTTAGGCAGTACTGAAGAGGAGAGGTATGAATGTTCTCTAGTTTTGGTGATTTTGGGGACATCATCTTTGCCTGTTGGTGAGTCCTGGAAAAATCTTTGTAGGATCAGTGTTTCTATGCAGAAGCTGTGGAGAAACTGATACGCCTCTAGAAAAGAGGTGCCTTGTTAGATACATTCTCGTCTTAGTATGTGAGGTCTTTTGCAATCTCTTGAATAAATGGCTCTTTTTGTAAAGCTCCATCTACTAGACCAGCAGTCTCCAAAGTGGGGTGTGCGAGATTATCCCTTGGGGTGCAGGTAGAAAATACTAGAACTTCAGTAATACATGTATATAATTGATAAATAAATATACGTATATTGTGGGTGCGTGGTCAAAACTTTTTTTTCACTGGTGGGATGCACTATCAGGGTGGAGACCGCTGTTCTGGACACTAATGAATTGCCTCAAATAAATACACAGAAAGTAAAAAATGAAGTCCTCCTTGCGGGGAGTTTGCATGTTGTCCATCAGTTTGTCAGTCAGCTGACGGAGTTGGTGCTGTAGTTGCAGCAATATCTCACATCTCGTTCTTCCTATAATATGCAAGCTCTGAATCAGAGCTTTATCGATAGCAACAAAAGTTGAATTCAGGGGAAGACTTTAACAGAAGTTGGTTTGGAGTTTTTTCAGTTTGATTTCCCTTACTCAGGGCTGATCACATAGTATGTGGCTCAGCATCAGGTTTAGCATATAGAGAAAATGTCCTCGGTCAAAAGCATTTCAGTTTGGTCATGATAACTGGAAAGTTCATGTGGGGAGGGGAATGGGTGCTTCCTCGGGCACCTGTGCTGAGCACCTGGAACAAGGGGAACATCTCGGCCTGAATTATGTAGGCTCTTATAGATAAAAACCCAAAGAAACCAAAATGGTTATGTGGAGGTCCATAGAGGTGATTTTTAAACATTTAAAAAAAGTATTACTATTTATTATTTATTTTAAAAATATTTTATCTTTTTATTTACTGGACCTGACAGGGTCTCTTCTTCCCTTCTCACTTGGAGGCTGTGCTTGCCTCTCTGTGCAGGCATCATTCTTGGTCTCCCTTGTGTGGACAGTGTCCTGACTGCTTCAGGTGGCTGTCACCTCTATACACACTTATATTCCAACCCAAGAGCTAGTAAAGCCTTATGTTATGTTTTGGCATGTTATTGGGTTAACAAAAAGGTAAAGTGCTGTTTCTCCATCAAGGATGAATCATCCTGACCCTCTTTCTGTTGTGCCAGCTGAGGCTATCATCACATCAGGGACACTTTTCTTCCTGCTTATTTGCTCCAGCGCAGACCTTTGTGTGGGTAAGAATGTGGAGGCAGGCACGGAGGGAAGGAGCCCAGGATGAATCACATTGTTTCATTTGACCATTGCCCTTTTGAAAAGCAGGTGAATAAGACAAATCGGCCCCTTTCTTCTGAAGCTCCTGTTGTGTATTGAGGCAATGTTGTGAGCATCCTGATCACAGGTGGCAATCGTGTTAGAACTGGAAATTTGCTTGTTTTTCAGAGTGCTTGTATTTAATGAAAGGTCCTAGTTCTTGCTTTTTGTTTTTGTAAGGTTATTTCCTTTACAAAGTCGGCACCTTCAGAGTAAAGAGTTTCTGATCTAGCTCTTATGCAGAGAATTTCAGTGCATCACAGGAAAGGACATTACTTCAAAGCAGGTGCATCTTTGTACTTCTGAACATTTTTTAAAGGTGTGGGAAACATCAATTTTCATAGCCCATTCTGTGGATAGACGCTTACTTTATCTAATGCACATTTCTTCTTTTATGCTGCTCCATCCCTCCTTGCCCCACAGCCACAGGCACCCAGCAGTTGTAGCCAGCCTCCATCCTTGTGTGCTCCCTGCTGATGTGGGAAGTCACAGCTGTGCTGCCACTGTCCTGGGCTGTGTGTGTGATGTTCAGGAGGCTCAGATTATGTCCTTCTTGGTCATGTAAGGTTTGATCTTTTACCTAGGGCTTGACAATAATGATTAATTACACTGCTTCTTCAGATCTCCAGACTATGTATTACTTTTTCCCTTATGCTAGAGAGTGAACTTGATAGCAGTATTTGAGACTCTTGACCTCCCCACTCAATTAGAGTTTGACGCTGATTATAGCAGTATTAATCTGGGGTTTTTAAAATTATTAGAAAGTTTACTTTTTATCTGGAATTTGTGTGCTAGCAGACATTAGTACTGGCTGTAGGACTGTGTATGTAGATCTTTCTTTTCCATGTGTTCAAGGGAGTACTGCACCATGTACAGTTACTTTAGAAATTGTAACATTTCCTAGGGAGGAACCTGTTATCCTGACTGAGATCCACTAGTTCATTTAAGAAAACCACAAAGGCGGTAGTACAAACTAATGTACGTCAGTACTTTTTTAAACACCTATTCTAAAGGCAATTTCAAAGAGAGGACATGAAAGAAAACCTTAAATATTTACCTGATGAACTTTTTTCATAGCTGGCTGACTGAGTGTATACACCGTAATCCAGCTTTTGTATTTTATGTTGGACCCGATTATTTAATATATTTTGTTTTCTTTAATTCTACAACATTGCATCTCTGCCAGCTACGTACTGGCTTCATTAATTACATTCCTCTTGTCTCATTTGCTGTGAAGTCTACATAACTGATCTTTGGAAAAAATTGTTGATAAGTTCCAGTTGTGACTGTCACTGACCTTGCCAAAGTTATTCTGTAGGATTTAACCTGGATGTGGCTGTCTTGTACTACCACAGCACTCTGGTGTTAATAGGTGGGTACCAGGCCAGAAAAATGGGGTGAAGGTATGGATTTATTTCAACCTGCACAACTGCTAACCGTAGCACTTTTATGGGTTGGCACTGACAATTCAGTATTGTTTTTAGTGTGAGCAAGTTCTTCACTTATCTTGTATCTTTAACTGGCTTGAACTTGTTTAATTGCATGGTGAAAGACCCATCAGAGGAACTGGAAAGTCTTGTTTAAAAGATGGGGGGCTGATGTAATGTACTGAACCAGGATCAGCCAGGCTGAAACACGGGCCAGCTGTACTTTGGGTCGCCAGACTGCATTTCTGTAGGAATCAGAGTTTTGCTGGTACTGCTTGTTTGACTGTTAGTGCTTTTCTTGACTAACTGGCATCTAGTAGTCTTCATTATTGCTGTCTGCTTTATGTTGATTACTAGCAATGATACTAATTTAGCTTTGAAGCTGAGCACTTCTTTTTGCAGCCTAACACCATTGGTTTTGGAACAGAGACAGCTTTTTTTTAAAAAAGAAATAAAGGGAGAGAGAGAAAACAAAAACCTTCCCCCTGTATTCATTTTCAGTTGGAAATTTGCAGATGTCCTCCAGGACAGCTCTTCCCCAGTGTAGAAGCCATCCCATGCAAAGCATGAAGGTTGCCTCCTCTGTTTGGCATGAGCTCCTGCTTATAGCCAGCTGCAGGCTTCCTGAGCTGGAGTGAAATTCAAAGGGAATTAGGAGGCTCAGTGACAGATCCAGATCAAGTCAGCCCTTGAGATGTGTCTTCCTGAGTCAGTATTTAAGAGCCCAGTTGGCACAACTAATGTGTTGTGACTGGGCATCTTCAATGAGTGAATAAAAAAAGTTGATTCAGCTGTTTGGCTGGGCAAGGAGAGGACAGATAACCTCTGTGTAGCCCAAGCTTGAAAGAGTAAGCTCCATGTATCCATTTTTATGTGGCTGATGCTGTCGGCTACCTCACTGGTCAGGCCCACCTGCAGCTGAGAATCTGTAGGATTCGGTGATTTTGCACTAGGAATCAGTTCTTGTTGTGTGCCTCTTCGCAGGAGTGCTGATAGGGACGGGTGAAGTGCTCGAGTGTCAGCTGCTGGCTGCTCCAGTGTACTCCCATGTCCCAAGCAAGAACTGTTATACTGCAGTCGGTGTACTTCCAAAGGGCATTTTTCAATCAATTTTACACATTCAGAGTGAGAATACTTCTTCCTGCTGTAATACAATCACAGCGAAGGAAGCTTCTGGCAGCTCTGCACTTGCATTGTGCCCAGGCCCATGCGTGGGATGGAGGGGCAGTGCTTCAGCGGTGGCACATGTTCCCAGGCACAGCTCGTGGACTGGCCCAGGGAGCTCACAGCTACTTTCTTCTTCCCCAACAGATAGAGAAGGGCTCCTAAAACCCAGCACTGAAGTTCATGGCTTGGAAGGAAAGAAGGAATGCTGCTCTAAATAAGTCTGTTTTATTGATTTATTGCTTTCTTTTTACCTCTGGTTTTGCCTGTTGTCCTTAGAGGCGGAAACAGTCCTGACAATTTCTTGCTTTGCTATATGTAGCTACTTTGTGGTTTTTGCTGGGAGGGACAGAAACATGGAGGAGGAGCAATGATCCACATTTTTTTTTTAATTAAGATATTTGTGTGTAATGTTTGCCTGGTTTGGGGGACCGATATGGAGGGGTGTGTGCGCGGTGGTGTACATTGATTCTTCTTTTTTCTTTTTTCACCTTCTGCTTGTACAGTAGCTCTATGGTGATCTGCTTTTAGCCTGTGAACTCGTCTCTTAGGTATTTATGCTTATCATATAGAAGTTTTTTCTTCAAATATCTCGCCTAACTTCCTTATTTGAATAATATGAAAGAAAGTTGCCTGTTCAAGTCCTTATTCATGACTTATTACGGAAGTATATACATGTAAGCGTGCGGAGCATGTATGTGTGTTGGAGGTTGGGGAGAAGAGGCTTTTTTCTTCAATAACAAGGATATACCTGCAAGCAGGTACAGAGATCTGGGTGCTTCTCCATCTGACCTCAGAGTCATGGATGAAAGCCTTACTTCTGCATTATGTGGAAGGGAGTGGGTGTTCATACAATTACTATGTGTCGTGGTTTCAGGTCAGCTCAGTAGGTAACAAAGCACCACGAAGCCACTCACTCACCCCCCACGCCCTCGCCTGGCTACGTTGGGATGAGGAGAAAAAAAACAAAGGCAGGCTTGTGGGTCGAGACAAGGACTGGGAGGGATCACTCCCCACTTATGGTCACGGGCAAAAGACAGGCTCAACTTGGGGAAGAAACAAAATCAATTTAATTTACTACAAATCAAAACAGAAACAAAACACAAGGGTATTAGGAAGGGAAACCAAACATCAGAACAACCTCCCCCCACCCCTCCCGCCTTCCCGGCTCAGCTCCACTCCCGATGCTGTCTACCTCCTCCCCCCCGGCGGCGCAGGGGAATCGGGGATGGGGGTTGAGTCAGCTCGCCACACATTGTTGTTGCCGCTTCTTTCCTCAGGGGGAAGATTCCTCTCTCGTTCCCTGCTCCAACGTGGTTCCTTTCCGCGGGCTGCAGTTCCTCACAAACTTCCCTGGCGCGGGTCCTTTCCGCGGGCTTCAGTTCTTCCCGAACTTCCCTGGCGCGGGTCCTTTCCGCGGGCTGCTCTCCCGTCTCACACTGCTTCAGCGCGGTTTTTACCATGGGGTTACGGCCACCTTCGGGAGCCTCCGCTCCACCGTTCACCCCCCTGGGCTGCAGGGCCATCAGCCTCCTCAGGCGCCTCCTCCTCCCCCTCCACTTCCATGATTCCAGTGTCGGCAGCGATGTTCCTCTCAGGTTTCCCAACCCCACACTACCGGTTCCCCTTCTTAAATATGTTTCCCAGAGGCGCTACCACCGTCACTCCCCGCCTAGAGGCGGGTCCGACATTTTGGCGCGCGGGTCCAACATTTTGGGGCAGCGAATTCTTCCAGCAACTTCTTAAAGGGGCCGCCTCTGTAGCCCCCCTCCCCTGCCACCAAGGGAAAACCGCGCCACACAAACCCATAACACTATGGTACACTTATAATTGGCAAGGAGAGGCTGTGTGTGCAGCTTCCATCATTCTGCTCAAATTAATGAAACCCTTCATAGAGGACCACTTGATATTTGAGTATAAAGTAAGAGCTAAAAGGCCTCTGTTCATGAATTTTTTAACAGCCTAAATGCCTTCCAGGCTTTTGATTTTTAAGGCAAATCATAAAGTAATAACCTACATGGGAAAAATTTTGTCAGGTTTAAGCAGAAGCAGTATCTTGTGGGACTTTGCAAAGGAACACATTTCCTGATGTCTGATGAATTTTAAAAATTGGTGTTGGGGGGTGTGCTTTTCCCTCTCACTGCATAAACCTGGGACACCTTAATCATGAGGTATGTGTTTACAGATTGGAAAATGCTTTATATCATACTAGATACAATGCAACAGTGGTAAAATGAGGTGACTGCACTTCAAAGCTTTGTAAAGCTATAATTTTTCAGGAAAAAATGTTTTTAGTTTTTGAGTAGGCTGTTTAGCCTGATAGCTTTGTGAGATAGCTGTCCTATTAGGTGAGGCTTTGGTGGTATAACCTCATGCTGCTTTCTAGTCCTCTAATGTTTGTCCAGAAGCAACCCTGGGACTATGAAACCCAAATTCCCTGTAGTATGGGACAGTGAGAAGAAGGGGAGCCAGCTGCAAGGATAATGATGCTGCATTTCTTGGACATGAGTACTGGAGATGAGCTGCCAGGATATGTCGTTCTGTACTGAATGTTTTATATTCAGTGATATCCTTAAGCTGTTAATCAAGCAGTAACATATGTTGCATAATCCAATATTCAATTCTACTGGAATTATATTCCTTCCTAATTTCTTACATGGTTACTTAGTACCAGCAAAGAATGGTTTGAGTTTTGTGCTTGTCTGTAGGTTTAGATGAAGCCTGTTGCTTTCTCTGTGTAAAATTTCTGTAATTGTTAGGATTTTTCTCATTATGATTTTAACAAATCTAGATTTAGAGTCAGAAGGCTTTGTCTTGAATTTTCTTCACTCCCTGAATGTAAAGAGAGGAGAAAAAACAAATTGAGAGACGGTATATAGTTGGGTGATGAAAAGCAGTACAGATTGATAGCCTCTTAAATATTTACTTCAATAGCTTCGAACCTTTTAAATGAAACTGGTATAATCGGACAACTCTTCACAGCTAAGACAAAGCAAAAATGACAACCCATTGAATCATTAAGTATGCTCATAAAGTAGTTCACAGCTTTTCAAAAAATGTCAGAGGTGACTCCTGTGAAAAGCTTCAGGTTTAGATGACTCTCTCATTCGTAGGACTGTAATCCTACGAAGTTGTGAAGTCCACTTTAAAATTCTGCATGTGCAGTCTGAATGGGCATATATGTCTCTGTCATCATTGGCCTTATAGAATCATAGAATCATTTAGGTTGGAAAAGACCTTTAAGATCGTCGAGTCCAACCATCAACCATGCCCACTAAACCATGTCCTGGAGTGCCTTGTCTACAGGCTTTTTGAATACCTCCAGGGATGGTGACTCAACCACTTCCCTGGGCAGCCTGTTCCAATGCCTGACAACCCTTTCAGTAAAGAAATTTTTCCTCATATCCAATCTAAACCTCCCCTGGCGCAACCTGAGAAAGGGCTGTTCATGCCCCATTAATTGGAGACAGACAAGGAAAATATTAATCAGAGAAGACACAAGAAACCCAAGGAAAAAGAATGGACAAACCCTAGTTTTTTTTAGAACATCTCATTCTAATACATTGGTGATTTTCTTAAGTTCTGGCTGAAAAACCTTTTATCCAAGTAAGCATGCTATCTTGCTTTCAGTCTTCCCTATTTCTTGGCTTCATTGCTGCATTCAACAGAATTATTAATACACAAATTATGTATAGTAACGTACATGAACTCTTTGCAGGAGTAACATTTAAAACTGGGGAGTAATCATGAAACAATGTATGTTTCTTTTAAACCAAGGCTTTGTTCGGACAGTAACAGAACTTGCCATAATGCTTCAGCCACCTCTATCTGAAATCTGTCCTGTAAAAATAGGATGCTTCAAATCATTAAGACACCCACCACATATTGCAGAATATAAACTAGAATTATTTTCACTCACCAGCTCAGAAGTGTTTGCTATTTATATTGCGCTGTAATTCTGATGCATAATCTCCATCTTAAAAAAAAAAACAAACCATAAATGTATTTGGTACTGGAATAAAAGGGAAAATAAAGTTTCAGCATTCAAACTCATCTAATAATACCAATGAGATCACATTAAAACAAACAACCCCCTGCCAGACAGATAAGGAAAACTATTAGCACTGTTAGATCAAGTCATTTGATGAGAAGCTAAAAACCTCAGGACTTTCAAAGGCCATACATAATCATCTACCCGCCAAACACTGAGAACAGCATCCTCCCAGGCAAGAATTCACAGCATTGAAAAGACAGTGTTGAAACATGCAGTTATCCTGGATGCTATGTTTGCTTTTTCCTCATCTACAATGAAGAAAACAAGTGGCAAAACTATCACCATGATCCAAACACAAGAAAGGCTTACTTTAAACACAACCCTATTCTACCATGAGCTCTTGGAAACTCACTGAAACTATGCCCAGATCCAGAAGAGTGTCAGTTTAATTTACAAATGTTCCTCCACCTTCCTCTCCCCCATCCCCTAGCTAAATAAAATAAAGCAAACACAGCTGGGGCTGGAGAGAAACAGAGCCATCAAGTTGCACAAAACGACCTGATTTACAGCACCAATTACAGCAGCCATCTTTCACCACATCCCACCTCAGACCCAGCCTAGTGGGACTGGCAGCAGATGAGCATGAGAAACAGCATGGACAGATATGCTCTCCTGAATTTCTAATTTTGTAATTAAGTTCAAATTTTAGGATTTTGGATCTCATCACCTCTTGCCTCTGTTCTCCATTGGAAACTGTTTTAAAATAAACATACTGAATTTGGAAGCTGCAGTGTTACATGGCAGAGTTAAGTCAGTAGATGGCTAATCCTGTCCATAGTGGGATGACCCCCTCCCTGAAGAAACCCAGAAAAGCCAGTTCGCAGTTTCACCACTTCCAGGGTGAAAAAACAGCCATTTGCAGAGGGTGCAGACGACACATACCTGAGCAGATGAGACATACTGGAGCAGATTTATCATGAGTCACAAACACAACTTTGGCATTTCAATTAGTACAGTGTAGCTGTAAAATGTGTAAGATGGGTAAAACAGAGGATAAATCAAACGCCTGTGAATTTAAAGATAAGTGATAGTATCAGATGACATCGCAAGTAGTATACTTCCACTTAAAAACAGTAAGTAAATTGTATCAATAATCAATCAACGCTCCCAGAAAGCAGGTTCTGCTCCTACAACATGTAGCAAAAATAATTTGACAAGCTTACATGAAATCTAGTGTAAGACAACATATGATGCTTACCCTGTCAGCAAAAAGGTTTTTTTGTTGTAAAACTGTTAAAAAGAGAGGCGCAAATAGAGCCCCACTGACACTCCACTCTCAGTCCTGAAGATGATGAAGATGCATTACCAGAGGGCATGCAAGAAAACCTTAAGTCTTGGGGTAAAAAGGGAAGTCCATTCCCCAGTTTTCTCTGTCCCTCAATTTTTTTTTATTTTTTTTTTTAATTTATTTTTCTCAGGGCAGGGAAGCATGTTTAAAGCCCACTGCTTTAAGACACAGGGAAGGAGAGCAGAGCAATAAGCAAATGCCTTTGCAAAATCATCTCAGAGGGCTTGGCTATGAAGCAAGAAGATTGACTTCAAGAGATGAGGGGAATTTACCTATTAATTGTTTGTCATAGCAGAAAAGTGAAATAAAGAAACTCTCCTTCTTTTGGAGGTTGCTTTTAATACCTTTTGATTGGGTTTCTGTTTTAAACATTCAGCCCAAACCTATGCTGAATTGAGGAGACACAAAATCCGAGCTTTCCATACCCGGAACAGTAAGAAGCCTCCATGCCTGTTTACAACACTTCAGCAAGTGGAGGAACCTGTTCTAATCACTTTCTCTTTAAATAATTCATTAAAAAAAAAAAGAAATCCAGCTAACATAATCTACTGATCATGAGTTGTCAAAATCCTATTACTGATTAATTTCTTCGCACCAAACAGATTAATATTATTATGGGGGAGAAAACAAAAATCAAGCACTGTGTGTACTTTTCATGTTTTTAACTTGAATAGTGACATCTGTGCATAATAACCCCATATTTCATTCAAAACAAACTTCTAACCCAGGGATTTCAGATTAAAGTGAACTCACATTTTGCTACAACCCCCCACCAATGTTTCTCAAAGTAAATGACTCATCTCTATTCACACTTTCACATCCAGCACTTTCTAAGCAATTGTCTTTTCTTTTTTAAACCTATGGAGGATATGACTTTGAAGTGAGAATCATTTGGTCAACAGCCAGCTGAATATGAGCCAGCAGTGTGCCCAGGTGGCCAAGAAGGCCAATGGCATCCTGGCCTGCATCAGAAACAGTGTGGCCAGCAGGAGCAAGGAAGCGATCATCCCCCTGGTGAGGCCGCACCTTGATTTCTGTGTTCAGTTTTGGGCCCCTCACTACAGGAAAGACATTGAGGCACTGGACTGTGTCCAGAGAAGGGCAACAAAGCTGGTGAGGGGCCTGGAGCACAAGTCTTATGAGGAGCAGCTGAGGGAACTGGGGTTGTTTAGCCTGGAGAAAAGGAGGCTGAGGGGAGACCTTCTTGCTCTCTACAACTACCTGAAAGGAGGTTGTAGTGAGGTGGGTGCTGGTCTCTTCTATCAAGTAACTATAGTGATAGGACAAGAGGAAATGGCCTCAGGTTGCGCCAGGGGAGGTTTAGATTGGATATGAGGAAAAATGTCTTTACTGAAAGGGTTGTCAGGCATTGGAACAGGCTGCCCAGGGAAGTGGTTGAGTCACTATCCCTGGAGGTATTCAAAAAGCCTGTAGACAAGGCACTCCAGGACATGGTTTATTGGGCATGGTTGATGGTTGGACTCGACGATCTTAAAGGTCTTTTCCAACCTAAATGATTCTATGATTCTATTCTATGATTCAATCCCTGCATGACCCATGGAGTTTAGTAAAGGAACTTGCTGTTATCCTCTGAGAAAACCTTGAACTCAGCTGGGACTTGAGCATCACACGAATCATTCGTGTCCTTGGCAGGGGGATGCCTTGGTGTCTACCAGATGTCCTGAGGCCAGACTGGTTCTAAGTAAAGGTTTAGGCTTAAAAATATGTTTACTTGATCTGCTGCAGGAAAAGTTTGTTTTTGAAGTTGTGAAAAGATGACACATCAAAATGTATTTTGAGTTATGCTTAGACATAAGTTGTTTTTTTACTGTTTTTTGGGGGGGTGGAGGCAGGGGGGTGTTGGTATTTTGGTTTTTTTACCATAAGGTTCTTGCTTAGCTACTTCAGCATCTTAACTAGCTTGTGATGGTGGCTAATGAGCCCCCCAGCTGGGCTGGCATGTCCCAGAGGGTCCCTAAAGCTACATCTTCCTTCTGTATCCTTCTTCCATGTAGTATGTCCTTCTGAAGGCACTTGCTAGAGCCGGTCAGAACGGCTGCTCTGAGTTATTTTCCCCTCCCTGCCTAAAACATGAGGAATGGCCTGACTTTCCCAGCCTCATTTCTTTCATTAGACACTGGCCTGTTATCTCATGGTGGGAGATGAAGTCATTTCCCTTCATGTCCTTAGGCTCTTTTGATTAAATTTTTTGTTGTGCTAGGTGGGATACTCATCTCCCACTCTGGACCTCAGATGCTTACAAGGCACTGTTATGGGTTTGTGTGGCGCGGTTTTCCCTTGGTGGCAGGGGAGGGGGGCTACAGAGGCGGCCCCTTTAAGAAGTTGCTGGAAGATTTCGCTGCCCCAAAATGTCGGACCCGCGCGCCAAAATGTCGGACCCGCCTCTAGGCGGGGAGTGACGGTGATAGCGCCTCTGGGAAACATATTTAAGAA
>VYZV01031537.1:1055-40562 GCA_013401275.1 Pandion haliaetus | reverse complement strand
TTTTTTTAAAACATCAGTACAGCCTTTTGGGGAGAGACCTTTGCTCAGGCTCTCATGGAAAACCCCAGAAAATAGATGCAGGTTTACTCTGAGGAACGGTTCAAATTCCTTACCTTGCAAAATGGCAAAGCCACTTGCCACGTCGCCTCTCCTTGATCACCTCTTCTAACAATTGAAAAGTACCTGCTGAAAGAAGCTGCTGCTTAAAGTGAGGACCAGAAAGCTAAAAAGACACCCTAACCACTTCCATATCTTCTCTCTCAAATGGCAAGACAGCTTTCTTATAACTATGTCTGATGTCTGCCCTGTGCTGCAGAATTCAAACCTTCAACCTGTGTTTTGCTGAGTGGAGAAGCCGCATCAAGGTATACATAGATCACATGCAGAGTGCAGCTGGCAGAAAGCTAACCAGGTAAATGCTTTGTGGTCAGGGCAGCCTGCAGCTTCGTGCAAGCTGTAAAACCTGCCTGCAAAGCGAGGGTAATGCTGTTGACTTAACAAGCCCCCAAAGCACTGCTGGCAAACTGGAAAGTGCTCCTGTGCCTTTGCTGCTTTGATTTACAGTTAAACATCTTAGCATAGATTTATCTTCATGAGCCATCTACAGTGAGCTGGATGTGAACCAGAGCAGCTGAGGTACTAGCATGTGCTCCATTTTTTGTGGACTGTAAAGTGGGAGATGGGATAGCATTCGGGACAAGGATGCAACCTGAGCCTTAAGTTTCAGCTTAAAAAAAAAAAAACCAAAACACCTAACCCAAATCTGGAGTATCCTTTTCTTTTGTATCATCTTTAGTTTCTCTTTTTCATGCCTTTCTCTGCTCTTGGAGCCTTTGATCAGGCACTGAGTTAACATTATTAATAGTCTACTTCACCTTCTCACATCCTGAGATCTCACCAGAACAACACAGGTGCTTTCTGCTACTGAGTGCAGCTGTAGAGAAATAATTGTTGAGACAATACATGGAAGGTGTAGTTTCACCTCCTGAAACCATGTTATGGCAGAACTTCAAGGAGGAACAACAGTTTTAAACCACTTCTCCCTTAATTCCCTCTCCCTGTGATACCTACAAACATTACTGTCCAAAAAGACAGAGACAACAAAATGGCAAGCTGTTACGTTATCCTGGTGTGAATTTCTAGGCAATGGAAAGGAGACTGTTGTATTTGGTCTGCTGACATGTTTACTCACTGTGAGTGAGACTCATCTCGTGGCTGGCTTATCTAGGGTCTACTGATACAGTTTTTGCCCATTTTTTGCCAAGATTATAAATTGGAAATTTGTCCTGAGTGGAAGCAAGTGTCTCAAAACCTCACAGCCAATGTATGAGAGAGCTGGGAAGGGGAGCAGGTTTCTGAACCCAGCCTAGCATTGTGCTTGCATTGCGCTGCTTCGTGCTTTGATGGGTGAGGGAACAGCTTTCAAGCATCTCCCCCAGAAAACCTGGCATATCTAGCTAATGTAGTTTTAGGATAACCTGCTTTGAGCTGCCTGCCTGTGCTCTCCACCAGATTAACTTTTCTGTAACAGTCATCAGGATAGTGTGGTGTCTGCGGCTCGGCTGTGTTGGCTGGCGATTTGGCATCGGTTACTGGAGGAGGTTGATTTGGCTGCAAGTGAGCAGTCAGAGGGCTGGAGCCTAGTTGTGGAGACTTGGAAGGAGCAGTAAACCCCTGTGGAGAAGATGGTAAAGACACCTGGAGGGTGGTCAAGGCTCAGCTGCCTGTTTGCTCGGCTGGTGAGTCGAGTTCACGAGATTGCAGAGCCAAGGGCTTATTGCTTGAGCTAAACCCTAAGCCTGTGGTTCAGCGTAGTTATTTCTTGATTTGATGGGAGGATAAAAGCCTGACATATGGGCCTTTATTGACCAAAAATTACAGTTTATCTGATTCAATACCTGGGTTATCTCTTCTGCTAAGGCAAAAAAGGCAGTTGCCTAAGGCTACCAATATGTTCAGTGTGATTGCATGTTGTGATTGGTAAACCTTTGTGGGCTTGACTAATATGACATAAAAAATGGTGTTGCCTTTTTCAGTGCAGTGCTGGTTGCAAATACATATGCATTTTGCTGATTTTATCCTGCTTTGCCAATGTCTGTCAAGAACATCTGTGATCTTCTAATAAATGAGATGCTGAGTGGGAACCAGCTTTTCCTTTTTTAAAAATAGTGCTAATATTGGTTTCTGCTGTATTGGAATTTGTCCTGGGTATGCAGATAGAGCTGGATATTGAAAAAGTTTGCTGTAATCCTTTCTTCCCTTGGCTTAACTACTATAGCTGAAGGCCAGAGGTAAGGAGGGTGAGGGGGGTGGGGAAAAGTGCTGTGTAAAACAACCACGTGTCCTTCCTGGGGAGCAGAGTATGAACTCCCTGTTTGGAGGGATGAGGGGAAGCAGTTAGCTCAGTTCACGTCGCGGGGAAGTAGAACTGCACCCAGGAAAAGCACTTGCTTTTCCAGGTTTACTCTTAAGTTGGTCTTCCAGTTTCTTGCAGAAATAAATACAATTTGGGTGCTAGGGACCCTTTGGAGGCTGGGGGTTCATTCTGTCAGCTCTTTGCCTAGAGGTGATCCATTTTGACGTGATGAACTGTCCCAACAAAATGGGATGATTTGAACCTGCCATTTATATTTAATGCTGTACTTGTAATTATTTTTAGTGATAGTTGAGAGAAAGGAAACATTTTGTAAATGGCTAAGGAGCTGTATACAAAGAAACACAAAAGATTATTCTTGGATACTATGTAGGAAAAAGGCCTAAATTTAAAATACAGATATCCTTTGTTCCTCTCTTCTTGGCTTTTTCATCGCTGCTTTTGAGGCTGTTGAAGGTTTACCCCACAGTGCTCAGCAGCTTCATCTACAGAATAGTCCTTTAATGATAACCTGTGGAACTGGTTTCCCTGGTCTTGAAAGCAGCAAACCCCATGTTTGGTATTTGGGAAACCGCCATGGGCTGGCCATCAGCACTGTGCCACTGGCCCCTGTGTGTCCTTGCTTGGCTCGGGGCAGTGATGAAATGTGACACCAAAGGCTGCAGCTGCTGTCGAGTGGGCATCTAAGCCACCAAGGAGCAAAACCGTAGCTGCCCTCAAGCTCCTTTCCCAACTTGGCTTTGCCAACAAACTCCCAGGGAATAGGAGCAGCCAGTGGAGATCTTCAGCCTTGAGAGGTATGTTCCTCAAAGAGTATATTTGGCTAAACTGCCTGTATGGAGGTCTCACCACAGACGAGGGAAACTTCTGGTAGTGTAAAACATCCTTGCTAGTTTTGTATGGGGTGGGAGGGGAGGAGAGGTGGGGTGGTGAGATTTAGAATAGGGAAATATTTTTCTGACACTACCTACGCTGGATGACTTTGGTGTAGGTGAAGAAGGCTGTTAGTTTGAAAGAAATGTGCATTTTTACAGTTCTGTCTCACCTGAGAGAGATGAGAAAAGGGTTATTTTCTGATTAATACCATGTATTTAAAAAGTAACAAAAATATATACATTGTTAAATGCAAAGTTGCAGTCTATACTGGTTCCTGAGATACTTGTTTACAGATGTACTCTAAATCAAAAACTGTGACTAAATACTTTGAAAGACTGTACTACCTAATTGTTGGGGATCCTGATAGATGGCACTAGTCTAAAACTTACTTTCCACTTCAGGAGATCTGTAAAACCCGGAAAAAAAAAAATCTTTTAAACTTCCTCTTCTTCCACTCTACTTCATGCATTAGCAGATCCATTAATCTTTCATGTCAGAAAGCTCTATTTAGAGGCTGATTTTACCATAGGAGAATGATACTGCATTTGTTCTGCTGCATTTTAGCTGACTGGGAAGTTTTTCTTACTGTGCATGTTACCCCTGAACCATTTCCTTACCAGTGGAAACCCCTGTAGATGTGTATGCCATCAGTAAAGCTTGTCTGTGGTGCATGAGCAAAGCTGATGGGGTCTGGCCTCGAGCTGTGATGTGAGCTCCTCCAGGAATCTCACCTCAATGGATAGTCTTGGTGTTGGCTCTGCTTGCAAGCTGTGTCCTCTAGTGTTCGTCACCTTCTCTCAGCTGTAGATATAAATGAAGCTGCGCTCTGATTTTATATGTGAGAGATAGTTGGGGTATAGTCTGAAAACAGAAAAAAATGGCACATTCTAATGAGCAGCAGCCCTGCCTGTGTCACTGCAAGCTGTGTCAGTCAAAAAACTGTGAATATATTGTAGGCTATAGGCTTGCACTGCTGGGAGGTGGATACAAATAAGCTACAGTAGGAGAAGGGAAACATTTTACTTCTGTTTTTGTTTATATAGGTTTTTGTGCATTTGTTAATTTATATAATTGCCCATGCCAGTTTGTGGGTTTTTAGTGTTGCTATTTTGCTCCCAGAGGCTTGGAAACTTCATTATTCTTGTGATCTGCCAGGGCTGGAAAGAAAAGCTGTTTGTCCCATTAGGCTATTTCAGGCTTCTGTACAGTTTTTTTACTTGCTTTTAAAGATACGAAGAGCTGTGAGTTTCAGACTGCCTGAAAGGTGTGGAATAAGCACAACACAGAGGTGACTCAAGCTCTGTAGGTATTTCTGAGCTGTTACTTGTTTCCATTTACTTCTGACCAAAGTGATAGTGCTTGAAAGCAAGCCAACCCCTTCGCTTGACTAGACAAGATGGAAAGATTCTTTCCTCAGATGGTGACAGAAATAGTCCTCTTTGATTAAACAGGCACCATGAAACATATTGAAAGCAAAGATGGTGACCATATTTTTTAAAGAGCAATTCTTCAGGTAGATAAGCTTAGTAGAGTCTCAGTGTTTTTGGAGACCAAAAATACATTGGGTTGAGGACTGTTCAGCTTGTGGCCTGCACCTAAATATGTTGTACAAAACAGCTCCACAAACTGAATATTAATTTACCTATATTATAAGCCATTGAGTCTCATAAATGCCTACAGAGAGGTGATGATGCAGGAAATATTCATAAAGCGAATAAGCTGAGCATGATCCTTGTCTCCTTGCTTTTTTGTGCTCTTAATAAAGTGATATTGTTACAGAAGATAACCCTCTTCATGTTTTGAAGGCAGTTTGTAAAGGACAAAGCCTGAGATGATTAAACAATTTGGGTGGTATTGTCCCTGTGTCCAAACAATGGATTTCTGTGTTAATATGGAGTAAAAACAATCAGTCTTACCTTAAAGATATTTTTGAAAGTCTGTGTACTATTGAGAATTAACTGTAACAGTGGTCTTGTTTAATTTTTTTATCATGATATTTAAAGCCCAGTTGAAGGCCACTGTGGAGTCATAGGCAGGTAAGGATGCTTGAAGCACAGAAGTCTAATGGATACAATTATCATTGTAGTGTTCTTTGTAGTAGTTATTGAGGCTATTCAAAATGTTAATTGGACACTAAGTTTCACCTCTAGAGAAAATGTCTACTAAATGTTCAGGTCACGTTAAAAATGTGCCAGATCCTAAGAGGATATTAGTTGCTATGCTTCACCGCACATTATACCAAGGACCTGTTAGCTGATGAAAGAAATGGGAAAAAAAAAGAAAAATTTAAAAAAAAAAGGAAAAAAAATACAATGATGCCAACTACCAACTGGAATGTTTTAATTAGGTATTTAGATTTTTTTTTCTTCCTTCCATGTAGTTCAATTTGTGCTGGTGGGCAGGAGATAAATCAGGGGTAGGGGAAATAGAACTGTTGTCGCAGAGGTAAGAAAATAGAGTGCAGTGAAGTCTTTGCATGTGTGTATAAATGGGAAAGATGGGATCCTTGTTGCTCAATCCTCTGGCTTCTCATTGATGTCTTTATGGCAGAAATTCAATTTATATTCAATGAGTAGTTATGGTCTAAAAAGTGTATTAAATACAGAAGACTGTGTAAAGTTTCATGCATGTGGAAATAAGAGGATTAAGCAGTTTTAGTACTTTTTTTTTTTTCTGTAGTTGAAAAAACATGCCTTCTTCAGCAGAAATGCTGCTTGCAAAACCAAAAAAGACAGGCAATTTCCCTTCAGCATCCAACCTCCTGGAAAAGCCTCTTTTCTTCATAAAAGGCAAGAAGTGCTAGCCAAAATAACTTTCACAAGAAGGGAAGGAGTCACATATGTGGGAGCTGTATTTATCTAAGCTCAATTGCTAAAATGTGATTAACTGTATCTGGAGCAACCATCATGTACACTAGAAGACCATCAAGCAGGAAGCGGGCAATTCTTTTGGCATTTACTTGGACGTGTCTGGTCCTGGGACTACAGAGGGAAGGTAATGTTCCTTTGTAAAATGTTCCGCTGTAAGTAAAGCGTGCAATCTCTCTACCCACTCCCTGATGTCTACTCCAAAATGCTACCTCAGAGTCGTGAGACATCAGGGACAGCAGAGGTGTGCTAAGGCAGTTCTGAAGATGTTCCAGAAATTGATCCCCACCCCCAAAGCCCCCAGTTTATATATGGAAGCAGATTATAAGGACCATGGGGCTGTCAGATTGAAGCTTGGCATCCTTCCTTTCCCCTTGGCACCACCATCCCCCAGTGGGTAGGGTAGCAGAAAGACATAGTTGCTGCCATTCTCTGCTGCTGGCTTTTTTCTTCGAAGACCTAGATGGGCAGCCTGCTCACCCCGAGTGGGTGATGCTGCTCTGGAGAAACTCAGTTAATGTGCCTTTTCTCAGGTGCACTTCTTTCCCTTGTTTGACAGTGTGGACCCACACAATTTTTAATTTGTGCATTACAGGAGGAAGGTGTGTAAGGGCAGGTAATGTGGCAGGAGACTCCTTTGCCTCTGCTGCAACAACCTTCCATTCATCAGCTATGGAAGGATTTATTTCTTCTGTTCAGAAATGCATTACTCAAAATCTTTTCTTCGTAAGATTGAATTTTGTACTTACCCTTTTAATCAGTATTTCAGAGGAATGGGAAATTGTTTTGCTTGCTTTTTTTTTTTTCTTCCCAGTAGAGGAGGACTCCTCTGTGTTTTAGATCTTTCTTTTCTAATTGCTGTGCTGATTACCTCTGTATTCTGTGGGGCATTTTGTTTCAACACTCTCAGAACTACAGAGATTGGATTTCTTAATCTTTGTGTGGTAAATAAAATTTGTCCTAACCAGACAAGCTTATCCCTGTTTAAAATATATATGGTGTGGGGTGTGGGTGCGTATATATCTCTCCAAAGAAGACAGAGGTAAAAGAAGTATGGTGATTCAACTGGTCCCAAAACCCCCATTTAAACTCGTACAGTAGGTGGTATGATCATATTCTGTGTCTATTTGAGTCTGTGGAATCTCCTTTTTCTCAACTGAAACATTTCCCCAACCCCTGACACACAGACTCTGATGGGAAGAGGTGGGTATTCTAAGCTGATTGATGGGTAAAGGGAAGGAAAATTATATTAATGTCATGATCTTGCCATGCAGAAGTGAGAAATCCAATGCAAAGATGGAAGATTCTGGCTGCTTCACTAGTTATTTTGAAGATACTTTTATTTGTGTGTGTGTGTTTGTATATTTGTATATAACATACAATAAAACTCATTGGTTATATATAGATGCAGTATTATGTAAAGAAAAAAATTTTTTATTAAGCAGTTGTAGCTTGTGCTTGATATATTCTTTTCTCTCTTTTGTTCTCTTGCTCTGTAGGTGCTTCCGCATTTTGCTTGCTGTATATGTAAAACCCATTGGTTGTTATATCATTCTACTATCTTGTACAATGCATTAAGAAATCTGAAGGCAAGAAGTAACTTATTTTAAGCTGCTATATTGTCTTATGTTAGGAGACAATCTTGCAGAGCTGGAGGATAATTTTGAGAACCAGTTAAAGAGTAATGTGTATATTAGTTTGCTGTGAAGTTCCTGTTTACTGCTGGTTTTCAAACTACATGACTGGGAGTTTTTATTTTTCTTTCTTTTAGTGGTAGTATCTTTGGACAGAGTTGGCTGAAAGTAGGAAATACCTCCTTCAGCTTCCCTTCAAGAAGGGTGATGCAGCAATAGAAAGATCCTAGTAACAAGAAAAGAGAAACAATTTTTTTGGTGGTGGGTTGAGAATCAGCTAGAGAAGATTGAAGAATTGGGTCAGAAAGATTGATGCTGTCCTGAGGATTGGGGGAAGGGGTATGGCCTCATCACAGCATATCCCCTTTAACCAAGGGGCCTTGCAGGAGCTGAGGAACCTGAGACAGAGTAAGTTTAAAGAGAAAAGAAAAAAAAAAAAAAGACTTGGTGTAACATTGCAGTTGTATCTAGTGGTGAAGAGAGCTCAGGACGACTCTTCTTGAACCCTGAAGAACTTGCCAGGGCACTGGAGACTGTGAGGCAGGGTTAGGCTTTATCAGGTTTGGTTTAGCTATAGGCTTGGAGAATCCTTTAGGCTAGATCACAGATTGTATGGGCACCTTAGCACTGTGTGTCCCCAGGGAGGGAGCTTGGGTGCAGCACCAAGAGTGTGGTTGTGTAGAGCCGAGCAGCATCCAGGAGAACACCTGTGCTGGGTTGGCAACAACAGGGTTTAGAGCTGCCCAAGATCAAAAGGTGCTTCAAGCATGTCTGACAGTGTCTTTGCGATCCAAAAGGGGGGTGGTCAGAAAGGAACGGCTCTCACCCTGCCATCGCCATGACACTGTGATGCTGATGCTGTGCTGTTGTCTCTGCACAGAGTTGGGACTTGCCAATTCACCGTCCTTCTCAAGTTGCTCAGACCCGTTGTTACCAACATCCCAGTTAGCTAGTTCAAAAACTACGTGGGCTTTTCTGTACTACAAAACAGTCTTTGTATTAGTAAATACTCTTGCTGCAGAAGAATGATTATACAGTAGAAGCCTTTTCAATGAATAATACAACATGTTTGAAGGTTTGGAGAAAGATCTTTTGAAGATGAATGATTTTTAATTTTGGTGTTTGTGGTGCATAACAGCAGCCATCTGTACTCATCTTTTATTGCAGAATTATATTTCATGTGGATCATATGGTGAAATAAGAGTGGGGTTTGTTTTTTCAAGAGAAAGTGTGTAGGAAAAATGAATTCATTTTTGTTTTTGCAAGGTTCCTGAGAACCTCTCAACTAGAAAGGCATAGTCGAACATCCCATCTGACGGTGTCCAGCACTGGAGACCTTACAGGACTGTGCAGGAATTCCCAAGTTTGCAGGTTGGGATAAACTGCCCTTCATTGCAGGTCTTGTTCTGGCTGCCAGGACAGTGTTCATACTAGGAAATACTACTGAAGCAAATGTTGGCTTCAGTACTTGTCCTCCATTTGTGTATGTTGTTTCTTAGCATGTCCCCAGCACAGCTGTGGCCTGTGCAATCTGTCAGTTTTTCAGATGGTACCCAGGAGAAGCCTAGGCAGCGCTGGGCAGTTTGGATGCAGTCACTCAGTTCTGGGAGAGGATGAAGAGTAGCCCATGCCCTTTTGGCCCCTGGGCTGGAGAAGGGCCAGTTGTATGTAGTACAAGTGTAAGCCAGGAGCAGGCTTGCACAGTGGGGCAGGTGCAGAGTTTGCTGCTGCCAGGCCAGTGCAGCTGTGGCGCTTCCCCTTCATCAGCCTAGACGCATCCAGCCTTCTACTGGGATGACTGAACTTGTGAAACCATCAGAAGATGGATCTGACAAAAAATGAATTATATTTGGGGGAGTGGGGTGGGTGGCAGCTGTGGTGGTGTTTGTCTGGTGGGTGAATGAGAAAAAAGTCAGAGTGATGGACCTGGTGCAGGGAGCGGGCAAAACCTTGAGGTTGGAGGATGGGACCGAATGTGTCAACAAGCTGCCCTTGGAGCCTTTTGCAGCATGGTCTAGTCATAAGAAAGGATGTAAATGTTGGAGAGGGAACTTTGGTACACCTTCCAGCCTACAGTTAGGGGAAATTTGCATTTCTTCCATCAGGCCATTCTGTCAAGAGTCCTAAACAGATTTTTATTCTTTAAAATCTAGATTATTTTCTGTAAAGGAGCAGATGGAAGCTGCACGCAGACTTAGCAAGCAGAAGACTTTTGGTTGCAGCCCCACATTCTGGCCCACCCTCAGTCTGGGTTTTGCAGGGTTTCAGTCAGGAGAGAGGGTTAGAGAGATATTCCTCCCCCCCCCCGCCCTCTACCCTGAAAACAAAAACAGATTTCTTGTGTCCTGCCTTTACTGCCCCCACCCCAGCTAGCATGAACACTGGTCTCTTTGGGACATGTTGATGAATGCGGGACAGCCTGTGTGCCGCTTTGAAGATCCTGGTGCCACCTCTTTGTGGCTTTTCCCAGTATAACAGCTATCACTTGATGCTGCTCTGGAGGTATTTGGTATCCTTGCCAAATGACTTGCAAATCCTTTGCTGCCACTTGTTGATCATTTTGAATTGAGAGTGGATTAATGATTGTTTCTCTAGTGGCAGTGTTGGCCTCTTAATAACAGTTATCCAGCTTTCTTGTGCCTATCTAAATATCATGTGCTCAGATGACTCCAAAGGAATAAAGCCGGGTAGTATGCAAATGTCTAAATATAGCAATAATAATCTCTAGCTTTCTTCTTTTCAGTCAGCAGAAGAAATTACTGGATACACTTCCATTTGTGCAGAGTACACACTGAGATAAGTATACTGACATCTGTTTCAATACTAATTTCTGACGTCTCCCTGGTACTTTTGGAAGAGGAGAAATTATTTTTTTGTAAAAATCTCTGAACTTGTCTTCAGTTTCTGGTTGTGGGTTGGGTTTTTGCCCTGTTATGCTAGAGAATTACACAGTTTTCAGCCCCTTTCCAAACTGTCAACTTTCTGCTCCACTGAAGTTACTTCTGGCTCCAATCCCAGTATTTTGGGGGAACAATAGATCCTATTTTAGCCTATACAGATTTAATTGCTGTGAATAAGGTTGACAATTATCTCCTTTTGTGTCTGAGAATCCCACCAGCTGGTTTAGATGCATTTAAATTGCCGTACCATGCTAAACTCACTTGTCACATCAGGAACTGTAATGCCAAATTTCAAGCACCTGGTAATCTGTCCTTGGCCTTTATTTTAAAAATAATTTTTGCTGCATTTAATTCTGTTTCTTCTACTTCCCCTTCAACCTTGGTTCTCTCTACTGTGTCACATTATTAGTCATACCAAGGGACTTCCATACCAAAGCTGCATTTTGAGGAAAATGCATTTCAAATAGCAAGAAAACCTATTAAAAGAGAAATAGGTGGGCTTTTTTTTGGGTGGGGTTTTTTGGTTTTGGTTTTTTTTCCTCCCTCCACCCCCATAAGCTCAGGCACCTAAGATGGGAGTCATCTGACCACATGCTGACAACCTGCTGTGTAAGTGTCTAGGGTCAGCTTTATTGTCCACGAAGAGGAACAGACATTTCGTGCTCATGTAAACAACTAAAATAGGTCAGATGAATCATGCCCCCAAATGTCCTCTTTCTCTTTGCTTATAAGTAAAGTTTGGGTGATTAGCTCAGACTTAGCTGTCTGCACCATAGATGTCTGACTAGATCTCACCTCTGGGGACCATGCTTGTAGCAGCAGTCACATGTAGGTGACTGTAGACACCTAAGAAGATTAAAAGTACTTGGCTTCTTGATGCAGAGCCACTGCAAGTGTCAAGGTGAAGGTGCTCTGGGCTTGACTTCTCAAAGCTGAAGGCAAACCTGAGTGGATTTTTCCAAGGAAGAGACAGATCAGTATTTGATGTCTGCAGTTACATAGCACTAAACCGTGATGCACCATCCCTTTTTCATTGCTAGCTTCCTAGACTTGTAAGATGCAACATCATAACTTTTTTTTTTTTTTCAGAAATGTTAGTTTAAGCAGGACCTTTCCTCCCTATTATCTGCTATTTCTGCCTCCATATTGTCTCTTCAGTTTTGCTGTGGCAATATGTTGGTTTGGGTTTTAAAAGAAAATAATAATTTTGCTGCACAGGTGTCACTGTGGGGTAGCACACTGACATGTGAAGGTGGAGGTTGCTTACACTGAGAAAGCCAAGAGAGGGGATACTTGTGAAAGTTCACCTTTCATCCTTTGCCCTGAGAAGCTGGCTCTCTTGCTAATTTTCCAGATTGCTCTACTGTTGAATTCTGCAGGGTTTTCTTTTCAGTCCGCATACATCTTTGTTTAATATTTACAATGTTGTCAAGGCGCTAATGAATTCAAACTTCCAGTTTCAGTCACTGCCTTAGTGCATATTTTACATTTGTGCAACTGTAATTATAATTTCCAAAAACAAGTTGTTCCTAGGTGTATCAGAATGCAGGGACACGCTAATACTTTATTATTTCCTGATACATATTTTTACAGATCTTGACACGATTTTAATTTCCCAGTGGTCTGAGAGAAATGGGGAGGGTTACATACAAGTTACAATAGTCAGTTGGTTCTGGTGTTGACTTTGTTCTTGTTGAGACCTCTCTGGGATTGCGAGTGCCTTTGATCATGCCACGCAGGATCCATCCCATCAGTGCTGCTTAGGTCTGTTTGTGCTGGGCTACCCCATCTCCTGTGGGCCTCTTCGGATACAGTTGACTCTCTTTAGTTATAGATCTTCTTAAGATATTTGATGTTGGCCCTGCTTACTATGTTTGTGCTAAGTATTTGCCAGTCCATAGGTTTTTCTGGTGTGCCTGGATGCATTTGCAAGTGAAGACTTGGGTTGAGGTTTCATATGAGCCAGTGGTGCTTTTGCTATTGACTTTGGAAGGGATAAAATTCATAATGGAGGCAGATTTGCAGTAGAAGTAGGAGAAACAGTAGTGCTGGAGAAGCATGACCTGGTAATAGCTGTGCAGCTGCTCCCGCTCCCATTCAGACCAGAGCTGGGTCCCAGCTTGGAGCCCTTCTGCGTTTCAGGATTCACAAGGTGGCAGCGAGCAGCTCCCGCTCAGTGCCAGATTCAGTGCATACATTGGGTAAGGCAGGTCTCTGTTGTTTTGCACTTTGCTCCTTCTGTGTTCCCGTATGGACATGGTCGTGGACAACCTGCTCTAGGTGACCCTGCTTGAGCAGGGGGTTTGCACCAGATGAGCTCCAGAGATCCCTTCCAAGCTCAACTATTCTGTGATTCGGTGGTATTGCACCTTGCAAAACAGCTCCTTAACTTTGCTGTCTCTCCTCTGCTCTTGGGTGAGGGAACATCTTTTCATCCCAACGCCCCACAAAGGCAGCAGGATCCTGGGGACACAATTTGCCCTGAAGTTCATTCAGCCCTGGTACCTACCCTGCGCTCATGTCCATGCCATCTGAGGCGCCGTGGGACTGGTTGCAGCACACCCCTAAGACATTTTGTGGTGTACCATGCTAATAGGTGGTGTGCAGACCCAGGAACTTGAATACCTTCCCTCTGGATAAAGGTAGCAGATGCGGCTGGAAAGAACACCTTCATCTCCAAGCCCTAAGCACACGCGCAGACAGACACTCATTTGCTCACTGCTATATGCCCGTTCTCGGGTAGAAATTCTGCATTTGGCTGAGATTCTTCTTTTTACTGCTGCTGATTTTACCAGGGGTCTCTATGTTGACTTTGTCTCCAAATTATAACTGCACTTGACATTTTGCATCTGTGATGCCTGAACAACTGAGCGAAGATATTAAGCACTCTGATTTATATTACATGAAAAATAGATGTTTTCAATGACATAACATTTAACTGAACTTTGAATAGCTTGCCTGAGAAATACCATAGGTTTTTGTACAGGCTGTGCATGTATGTGTATATAAAATACGTAGCAGTACTGAAATATTTTCTTAATCCTGTTTTGCATTAAATACTGTGACTTAAGTTTGGGCAGGCTAATTTTGGAGTTGGCTGTTACTCACAAGCAAAATGAATAAACACTATACAAATGTTTTGATGGATCAAGATCTATCAAGATTAAGGTAGCTGCCATTTTTCTGCAACCTCTTTTTTTTTAAGGCTCAGGATTGCTGATATTTCATTGGCTTGCATTTAGCTTACATCTTAACAGATTCAAAGATGAGATCTAGGAAAATAATTTTAATAATAGAAGAAAAAGATTAGCTTTTGAAGCACGTTTCTATGGCAAAGAGTCATTGTCATGTTTTTTGCATGTGGTCCCTTCCTGCAGGTCTGCCATTTAATGTTCTCCCAGAGGAAAAGTGATGGATGTAAAACTCCAGCAGTGGGGTGTAGTTTTCTTTAAGCTGTTCTTAAAAATTGCCAACATATGAGTGGCTTTGAATTAATTTTCTACTTGTGAGTTCTTGGTAATAAAGCTGTATGTAATGTTTTGGGTTTTTTTTTTTTTTTTCCTCTTAACTTGCATATGTGTGCTTTCATATATATACAGTTTGCTATAATGACTTTTTAAGAATAGATTAGCAGATTGACTTTCAGGTTATAGGAGCTTCACAATACCTGCTGCAGTAGAGGGATATTGTGAATAAGGCATTAGTACTTACCTGTGGAAACGTGTACACTCTGTCACCCTTGCAAAGATTAGCTTAGGGCTAATTTAAGTTGACAGCTGTATAAAAGGGATTAGTACCATCACTGCTGAACTCTTGTGGTTAACTTTCACACATGCTAAATATGAGATTTTTTTTTTTTTTTTAAACTTGTACCGGTTTTGCATAAGCCATTTATCTTGATTTCTCTTAATCCTGAGAGAGCTGAGACGGCAGTCTATGGCACCATAGCCATAGGTGTGGGAATTACTGAAGTACTTTGAACACATGACTTGCTTCATTGTATGCATAAGGAAAGCTTTTATTTGCATATAATTGGCATTGTTCTAAGGAAGAAAGGGTTTATTTTGGATGTGCTTTCAAAAGTAGAACTTTGGGAAAGAAATCATGGGGGAAAAATGTGGCATTTTGTTTTCTTCATGCATCCTTGCCATATGCAAACACTCATTTATGAGTCTACAAGGAAACTAAAATATTTTTAATTCAAATTGAGCATTTGGTTGGTTTTTTTGTGTAGTAGTAGTAGTTGGTGTAGTAGTAATAGTAGTCTTGAGCTTGTAGGCAAAGTGAATATTTCTGAGGCCTGGATGCCCCTTGCTGTAGAGATTAGGGGCAGGCTGCTGTCCCTGCCCTTTGATCATTTTAACTAGTGTGATTTGTGTATTTCTGTCACGTAACTGTGGGGACAACTGGACTTCGTATGCAACCATTCTTTCTTCTATCAGACTTGTGTGTCTACTGTGCCCTTTTTATGAGGGATGTTTGCGTTCAACACTACCCTCAGCCTCAAGTGCACAAGGAGTTGTACAGCTCATGGGAACAGTCATGGAATTGGCTACTTTTCCCCTGCATTAGAGGGAAACGAATGGTAGGACTTGGATTCTTGTCTTGAATGTGAGCTCAAGGATAGATCCAAAGATGTTTCTCATCTAAAACCAGCTCAAAACCACTATCCATTGATGTGTTTCTCAGTGTGCAGTCAAAAGCCAAGTACTGGTCATCAATGAACTTTCGGGATCACCCTTGAAAGGCTAAGGCAGCAAAGTCACATGTGTGATAAAATGGCTGGGAACAAAACAAAGAAAAGTCACTATCATGATGTCCATATTGTGTTTTCTTAAGATTGAACCACTTCACGCACTTCAGTTTCAAGAGTTGTCCGTCCTAATGTGTAAAGTGAAGTCAAAGGACTATTCACAGGCTAATGAACCATGATGAATTATATTCCTGTAGAAAGGTTCCTTCTCTTTTCACACCTACTTTATTTTTTAATGCTTTCTACTTCAATTGGAAGCTCTAAACTTGTCATATCAGCGAAAGCTGGTAAGTGTTCTTTGCCTTACCAACAACAAAAATCTAGAAAAATCTAGTGATGCATAAAAATCTCAATGTTTTTCTGCAAATATGTTCATCTGAAGGCAGAATTCACCAGACTGAATATGTCCTATTCATATAAGCAGCCTCATTTGAAGAACTTTCAAGGCAACTTCTTCTATACCATGGAAATATGTTCAGACCCCTTTTTCCTAGATCAGCAGGATTTCAAAATTTACCCATTAAGGAGGAGAAGAAAAAGGTGTAAGACTGTGTTAGAGGAAATTGCACTAGAAGGACACTGGTCAGCACTAAGGTGTTTGTCCTCATTATCTTCTGGGTCTCTTGCTTAGTTTTTTCAGCAAGCTTTGAATAGCCAGCCAGCCAGCCAAAGTTGCTTTAAGTAGGATGATGAGCAGTCTGACCTGGCTGTCTCTGCAATTTCACTGTGCTTTGTGGGAAATGGTGGTTCTCTTACAGCATCAAGTTCATCTTTGCTTTTGCAACGTCTTCTAACCCCATGCTGATAGCCAGTACAGGAGTGAGGAAGGAGAATTTGACAGTTAATTTTGCCAGCTGTGGCTGAGATTGCTTAACCACATTTCTGTCTGTCGTGGTTTAACCCCGGCCAACAACTAAGCACCACGCAGCCGTTCACCCACTCCCTCCACCCACCCAGTAGGATGGGGGAGGAAATCGGGAAACGAACTAAAACTCGTGGGTTGAGATAAGAACGGTTTAATAGAACAGAAAAAAACCTAATAATGATAACACTAATGAGATGACAACAATAATAATAAAAGGATTGGAATATACAAGTGATGCACAATGCAACTGCTCACCACCCGCCGACCGACCAACCCGGAAGTCCCCCCTCCGCAACACGCCCACCGCAGTTCCTAAAACGTCATATGGTATGGAATACTCCGTTGGTCACTTTGGGTCGGCTGCCCTGACTGTGTTCCCTCCCAGCTTGTGCCCCTGCAGCTTTCTTGCTGGCTGGGCATCAAAGGCTGAAAAGCCTTCACTTTAGACTAAACACTACTGAGCAATAACTGAAAACATCAGTGCGTTATCAACATTCCTCTCATACCATTCCTCTCAAAACTTAGCACTGTACCAGCTGCTAGGAAGACAATTAACTCTATCCCAGCTGAAACCAGGACACTGTCCCACTGGTCTGGCTCAGCATCTGCTCTGGGCTCACTGTCCATTGCTTTTCTCATGTAATACCTGCATGCTAATTATCAAAAAGAGCTGCTCATCTCTGCATAGTGATCATAGAGCTTGCTCTGTTATTGTGACCTACAATTATCTTGTTCCTTGTAGATGCTTAGTATTTCATCTTTTTTTGGAAAGCGTAGCTGGATGATATGCCACACAATAGCATTTTGGGAAGCGCATACAAATAACGTCAGAGTGGACTTCTCTTCCAAGATGCCGTCAACATCAGTCCAAGGACAAGCTGTGTTACCAGTTTATGTTCATTTACATTGAACTTGTGGCAGATATTTTTAGAACTTTTTTCTTGCATTGTTTTTGACTTCTTTAATGTATTTTAAATTTCCAGCATAAATGGTATTCTGTTTTTGGGCATCGCCTATTTTAATCCCATATTTAGTCCTTATCAGCTTGGCAGGTGTAGTAGCTTCTAGCTGGGTCCTAAAGTGAACTTGGCCCAGTATACCAGTGTGATTGCTGGAAAGAGAAACCATATTTTCACATTGGATCATTGCAAGACTCATCTTTATGGCTAAATGTTCACTTCCTCATTGGTTAATAAAATTAAGGTTTTATTCAGCCACATGGATTTGGAGAACTGATTCAGGGATGGCTTTGGTTTCTGCCCGCAGTGGACAACACTCGTGGGTGTTTTGGTTTTGATGTGAGCAATATGACATGTTACAGTAATGAATGAATGAAACTGTTTAGGCTGCTTGAAAAGCTGCCTTTCATCTGCGGGAGGAGGTGAGCATCTAGAAGGAAATCTCTTTCAAGTCGATTCCCAGTGCAGAAATAAATCTTGTGTGGGTGAAGGGGAGGAGACAGCCACCTACCTGGAAATCTAAGACTATAAATGAGGTGTCAAAAAAAATGGCAGTGGCATCCATTCACATGCTAATCCATNNNTGGGGGGTGGGGGAAGGATGGGAGGGGGGAGAAAAGCCATCAATACCTGTATGAAAGGGTTTTTTATGGTACCTTTAATTGTCATTCTAAGACTGTTGAAATTGTAACGCAAAACTGTAGGAGCATATTGTCTGTTGTCTGTAGGTATGGTGTTCATTCATCTGGGTTATTTCTGTGTAATTAGTTGGGTTGGATGCAAGCTGGTGTCATACCCGCAGTTGCGTGGTAGCGTGTGTGTACCACAGCTGGAATGAGGAGGGAGGCTGCCTGTAGCTTCTGTGAGCGGTTGGAGGCTGGCAGGCTGAGGTGGGGAGAGAAGGGCTCTGTGCCGCCTGATGAATTGATTTATTCAGTGTCAAAACAACTACAGGTGCCCACTGCTACTCTGAAGCCCCAGCCTTAAATTGAAAATCACAATAGACAACAAACTGCCCATGGATATATCTGCTTTTGTTGCACCTTCTCTTTCCTAACCCTTAAGAAGGAGATGAAATGCTTTTGCGTTTGCTTGGGGTTAACAAACTGACATTTTTGTGGATCAAATTAGAGCAGGTTCCCTGAGTAAAGACATCTTGCAGGACATCTTGCAAGCAATGCTCCTTCTCCTCAGCTCATAGACTCTGCTTTAAGCTTCTGAGTGGGCTATATTTTCCTCCAAGTATTTAAGGCAACTGCATTGGGGGTTTTGGTTTTTTGNGGGGGAGGTGGGGAGTGACATTTTACCGTTATCCTCTTCTCACCTTGTGAACAGCAGGGTCGTTAATGTATTTATTTCACAGCCTTATATATGCCAGAATTGCAAAAAGTCACTTTTATCCACAGTAAATAAATAAAGCACCTCAACAACAGCCATTGGTTATTATTGCTTAATACTTGTGATATTGAATACAGCCACTATTTCCTAGAAAAAGAAGTGTTTACTTCCCCAGTGAGCAGTGTTACTCTTTGTTAGTAACCTGAAAACTGATAATGGAGAAACAAGGAGCATGTTCAAAGTTGTATAGTTTAATAAATGTTTAAGATTATATGTCTGCTAATTAGATAAATGATGGAGTTAGAAAATTTCCTTGGAGAAGACATATAAAGTCACAGTTAGGAGAAAAATTTTGGTTTGGTGATTGAAACATCTTTTTAATTTTATTTTATTTTTTGAAAGGCATGGATTATTTTGAAGCAGATAACTTGTTTGAAGGGCTTTTCTTAAGATACGGTTTTAATATCTTATGGGACGTTCAGCTTTTGTTTGAGCAGTTAGGGTCTTTGCATTTACAGAGAAAAGCATTTGACAGCATCTTTTTGTAAGAGATCTAAGTAAGAAAGGAGCAACTTGGGACCATCAACTGGTCTTTTGGTTATGGCTTTGCTTTCTGTTTCTTTATCAGAAGCATTTGGGTCCTTGCAAGCTGGTTTTGTGTTCTTTCACTCACTCTTCTGCTTTCAGTTGACTGTTCCTGCCAGGATGACTTCCTGCTTGGCATGGCTGCTTCCTCACCAACAAATGCAAGTTGATGCATCTTCCCCTTTTCTCTGCAGCACTTTCTTTTTAGAAATGTTTGTAGGTATTTTGATGTTTCAGTGTCAGACCATGTGGGCTACACAGATAACATGCACAACCTCAGCCTTAACCTACATGGTACAAGCGCAGGCTGCTCAGACCTTTGCTCTGGAAGTGCTTGCGTAGCATGTCTTGACCCTCGCAACAGGTCATACAGAGGAGGTGGAACTGGGTATGCTCTCTACTACTGCGGAGAGGAACTTTGCCTTGGTGAGGGAGAAGCAGATAGAATTTGGTGTGTCCTCCTATGGTTACAGGTGGCTGTCAGTTACCCCACAGCTTAACTAAACTGAGGGGGTAGGTCAGGCTCATGGCTTATAGGTTTTATTTCTTAGCGTGGGCAGGTCTAGAGCATATGTGTGGCCAGTTCCCATGCTTCTACTGCTGCAATACAGCTCCCCAAGCTCTTCTAGCTCTCCTAGTCCTTACATTTCAAAAGGCATTTTTTGTGCACACTGCTGTTGTCATGCATCATTCAGAATTTCTGCTGAGCTCTTTGCCTTTAACCATTATTTTTATCTAGGTGTTTTACATACAAAAATTTGCTAGACTTGTGAGTTTAAAAAACACAACTGCTTGGATGACTACTTTAATTTTTTTCAGAATTTGAGATCTAGACCTGGGTAAAACTCTCCTCCTACAGCACAGCTTGGAACTTTTGCTGAAGCAAATACAATTTAATGTAATCTCAAGGAGCACAGTATAGGGAGGAGTAAAACAACCAAAGAGTGTATGTACTGATATTGATGTGAAAAATAGAGGGCTGAATAGAAATGCTTCAAAAGACTTGGGCTGTTTTGGTTTTGTTTTTTTGTTTTGGTTTGGTTTTTGGTTTTTTTTTTGATGGGAAACTGTTATCAAAACCTGTTTTGGATTTTTTCAGCTGGCCTGTTTTGATTCTTTTAAGATAAACTTAGGATTTTGTAATCAGTGACCTTGGCACAGGAGTTTTTCAGAGTTCTGCTTGTTGAATGAAGAATAGAAGCACAGTGTGATGTACATTTCCATTCAGTCAGATGGCACTTGGGGTCTCGTGAGATACCAGCTGAATGCTAATTGTGAGCCAGACAAACTAGCTGGCTCCTATCTGGGGGATTTGCTTTTAGCTGAGGACATGTTTAAGATTAGTCTCATAAAGTACTGAAGTGTCCATCAAGGTTGATGCAAATACGTCTTCAAGTGTGACCAAACCCCACCGCCTCACTGTGCAGACTTCAGGAAGCTCCTGTTTGCAAAGTAGGATGTATTTTTACTAGCACTACTACAGCATGAGCTAAACCTTAGGATTATTTATTTATTACTGAGCAATACGTTTGACACAATAGAGACAGCTAATTCTGTATAAAGAGGAGCTTCTGATCCACATTAGATACGTTATTTGGGTTGAACTTCATAAAAGATTGGATAGGAGATAAACGGGTAATGGGGGAGAGGAGGGAAGGGATGGAAAGGAGTCAATTATGAATAGGTCTCAATTATCATGAATAGGAATCAAACAGTTCCTTGAGGAGTTATGGGGAGAGAAAACAAAAGCAAGAATTCCCTTGAAAACATGTCTCTGAGTAAAAGCTAGAGAATTATATAGGCCTCAATCCTTTTTTAAATTCCTTTTTCTGTGCATTTTATTATTATTATTTGCATCCGTAATAATAAAATGGAAGTGTTTTGGGTTTGTGTGGCAGCATTTTGGTAGCAGGGGAGGGGCTACAGGGGTGGCTCCTGTGAGAAGCTGCTAGAAGCTTCCCCGGCTCCAAGTCAGACCTGCCTCTGGCCAAGGCCGAGCCCATCAGCGACGGTGGTAGCACCTCTGAGAGAACATATTTAAGAAGGTGAACCTGCAGTGGGGGAGGAGATTGGAATGTGAGAGGAACACCTATGGCGATAAAAAAAGACTGAGAATAGACCCATGGACTGGAGTATCTAAGCCCGAACTACTGCTGAAAATGAGAGATTGGTTACAACGGATTAGTGAAGCACCTTTGAAACCTTTACAGAAAGTAGACTTCTTGAAGGGATATACTATCCTGCAAGTGATCTACTTAGCGGACCAAGCCGATGTAAAAACAACGTACCTAGAAACCCTAGACCTGGCGATTCGAACTACGGTCAAGGAGTGGTTACATCTACCTCCCAGTACCTGTGATGCATTATTGTATTCTAGTACCCGTGATGGGGGTTTAGGCATCATGAGGCTCTCTGGTCTAATCCCTAGTATACAAGCTTGAAGATTGCACAGGATTGCGTAAACTTCGGATGAAATAATAAAATCAACAGTGAAACAAGAGGGGATTGAAAAAGAATTTGAAAAGTTATGGATAACAGCTGGTGGTGAAAGAAGTAAAATACCCTCGATTTGGGACCCGAGTGCGATTAGGTTAATAGCAAACAAATTGGGCGAAGACGAACCTGTCTCAGAATGGGAGCTATCAGCTCTGAAAATTGTCTTTCCTAAACCGTGTGACTGGCGTAAGCAAGAATTTATAAATTGGACCAAGCTACTGTCCCAGGGCTATGGTATTGCCAACTTTGAGAAAGATAAAATCAGTAACAATTGTATCGAACAATATAGCGGTATTCCTCACAGAAAACTCCTCACTGCACTACAATTAAGAGCTAATGTATATCCCACTAGGGAATTCTTGGCTAGGGGGAGAGAGGAGCCACAAATAAAACCTTGTCAACACTGTCATGCAGAAAATGAAACGTGTGCTCATATTATTGGGTACTGCCCCGCAGTGCAAGAAGCCAGAATTAAAAGACATAATCAGTTATGTGGGTTAATAATTGAAGCTAAAAGGAAAGATTGGATTGTATTTCAAGAGCCTATACTTAAGGGTGAACACAATAAAATATATAAGCCTGATGTAGTATGTGTAAAAGGAGACCAGGCGATGGTTATCGATGTAACCATTCGATATGAAAATAAATTGTCATCGCTGGCAGATGCGGTGGCAGAAAAAGTTAAAAAATATTGTTATCTTGAAACTCAAATTCAGGAATTAATGAATGCTAAAAATATTAAATTTATGGGATTCCCTGTGGGGGCACGGGGAAAATGGTATTCTGGCAATTGCGAAGTGCTAAAGGCACTGGGTATCTCGAGTTCCCAACAAGAAAAAATTGCATGATATATGTCAAGGAAAGCTTTATTTACATTGGTTGATATTGTACATAAGTTTGTGAGTCAATCGAGTTCTATTGTAATAACTTAAACTATCTGTATTGTTCTTGCTTTATTGTTACTTTATTGTATGTTACTTAATATTTTAATAAAGTTACATCATTGAGGGTATAGCTAACCTACTCACGACGGTCAGCCATAGATGAGTTCAATGGGTAAAATCTGGAAGGATCAATTTTGATAATGAAAGGTTGGGAGAGTAAAGGGACTCGTGATCATGATGCGTCACATTTACTTAAATTTTTGAATAGAAAGTTTAACTGGAAATGTCAATATTTCACTGATTTGGAATATATTTACTGATCATGTCCCAGGTGGACAGGCCACCTTTACTTAACTCAGAAAAGAAATATATATATATATATATATAAAAATTTATATATGTTTGTTAAATAGCCAAATGCCTCGTCATCTAATTAGTGACACGCATGAATGGATGAACGAGATTCCCACTGTCCCTACCTACTATCCAGCGAAACCACAGCCAAGGGAACGGGCTTGGCGGAATCAGCGGGGAAAGAAGACCCTGTTGAGCTTGACTCTAGTCTGGCACTGTGGAGAGACATGAGAGGTGTAGAATAAGTGGGAGGCTGGGTGTGCGCTCGGCAGTGCGGGGCGACCCGCCCGTCAGTGAAATACCACTACTCTGATCTGGAGATACCAAGGTCAGTGAAGAAGGAGGGGGAGGAGGTGTGCCAGAGGAGGGGATGCCCCTGCAGCCCGTGGTGAGATGGCAGGCTAGCCCCCTGCAGCCTATGGCGGTGAGCAGGGGAGCAGGTGCCCCCCAAGATGGCCGTGACTCCATGGGAAAGCCTGCGCTGGAGCAGTCTGTGACTGAAGGACTGCAGCCCACAGAAGGGACCCACGCTGGAGCAGTTTGTGAAGGACTGCAGCCTGTGGGAAGGACCCATGTTGGAGAAGTTCATGGAGGACTGTCTCCCGTGGGAGGGACCCCACACTGGAGCAGGGGAAGAGTGAGGATTCCTTCCCCCTGAGGAGGAAGGAGTGGCAGAGACAACGTGTGACAAACTGACCCCAACCCTCATTCCCTGTCCCCCTGCACCATTGGGGGGAGGAGGGAGAGAAAATGGGAGTGGAGTTGAGCTGGGAAGGAGGGAGGGGTGGGGGAAGGAAGGTGTTTTAAGATTTGGGTTTACGTCTCATTATCCTGTTTTTATATTATTGGTAACAAATTAAATTGATTTTAGGTTGTTTTTTCCCCAAGTTGGGTCTGTTTTTTGCCCATAAGTGGTGAGTGATCCCTCCCTGTCCTTGTCTTGTATTTTCTCCTCCCCATCCCACCATGGGGGGAGAAGTGAGTGAGCGGCTTCATGGTGCTTTGTTGCCAGCTGGGCTTAAACCATGGCAGGAAGTGAAGTCAACTGTGTGATTGGAGGGTTTTTATAATTATGTGTGAGAAAGTAGTGCTTTATCTCATTTTGTTCACTTCACTGGAGGACAACTTATTTTTCAAGACAGACATTGAAAAGAGATATGAAGGGTAACTGAAAATCTTAGGAAGCTGAGGCACTTCCTCTATGGAAGGAGGGGCATGTTAGATTTTCCATAAAAACTTTCAGAGGTCTAATGAAGAGTTACCTTTTGGAGATATCAATATCTTGTTAATTCTGCTTTTTTATTTGTATAAGCAGCTTAGATGTGGTTGTTGTCCTGATAAGTTACAGTCTGGGAGAGCAAGGAGGAAAGACAACAGTGAAATCAGCATTGGAAAGCTGGTTGGAAGAATCACCTTGAGGAGGGATTTAGGGAGCTGCAGAGAGAAAAGGATTTCAAAAGACAGCAAAGGCAGAGAGATGTTTGAAGCTGAGTAGAAGGTGTTACCAGCTTCTGTGCTAGGCATCAGGCACCAACACACAGCTCAAGCTTTGAGATTAAAAATCACAGGGCTTCACTGCAGCCCTTTTCCAGAATTTGCCTGTGAGATGGGATGTGAGAGTAGAAGAGTGCTGGTGTCAGGAGAGGGACAGCTTTTGCATCTAGACTCAGCATTACCCCGTAGCACCCATAAGTACTGTTTTGACATTATGATTAGTTCAAGTCTTCAGAAGGATTTCCAAAATAAGCTTAATTATCTGCCAAAAATTCAGTTTACCATTCTCCAGCAGATTAAGTGAAATTCTGGGAGGGAACATATACTGACACCCCAACCCTCACGTCTTCTCAGTATTCAGTCTTGCCACATTCCTTTTGACCATATCCTCTTCTAGCAAGGTGTTTGGTACACAGGTTCAACTTCCAGGCGTTTCACGGTAGCTGACTGCCAAGCTAGTCTGTTAGGTCAGTTTGTTCTTGTAGCCTTTCTAATGTATTCAGTGTCTTGACAAATTTTCTTGGCAAGAGCTTTATAAAATGAAACTGTATTGTGCATAACTTGTTCTGATGTTTAACAGCATGTTATCTCCTACCATTCAAGTCCTGAGGTCCGTCACTAAGATTAGAAACCAGAGCAGCTCCAATGCTTGAGTGATTTTCATAAGGAATGAAAAGTGGCGAGGAAGGTAGTGATTTTTGTAAGGAGTCACTTTTGTCTCTATTTGTCTTCTGCTTTTTTTTTTTTTTTTCCCAAATGGGGTTGCAAACAGCTAGCAGCATCAGTGGGGAAACTGATCAGCTAAACTGAGTATTAGTTAGATCTTCATATGATAAAACAACACTTTCTGTGCAGTATTTTAATAATGCTTGTAGCATTTCAAACTAAAGAGGTGTTGGTCAGCTGATTTAAATTCTTTGCTATTTGTGCTTTCTCTCCCTGCTCCTGTTTCTTAATATATGCTTCCATTTTTCCCAATGTGTCAAGAAAATGTTGAGTTTTCAGAACAGAAGCTTATTGCATCTCAGTGTTTGATCTCCAGTTGCTCAAAGGTTAGGCACTACAGAAGGTGAGTGGTTAAACTGCTCACAGGTGCCTTGCAATTACATGCTCCATCTCTGCTCTCTGTGTGTTTCACAAAATAATTTTATCCACAGTTGGTGTTTATTTACAAGAAGTACTTGTAAACAATTGGGGGTATTGTGCATAGAGATGTCAGACTGCAGTGTGTGACATTGGGCTGTGTAAGGAAACTTGCAGTTTCTGAAAGCAGTTAATTGTAGTGGATGCACATTTTCTTAGAAGATGACTGTTTTTTCTAATCAGAGGCAGGAATACTCATTTACATGTCACAGTATCATGTTGCTCGTAGAAAACTGAAAGAATGTATTACCTTTAAGGCTGACATAGAATTGACATTTTGGCAAGAGCAAGCAAGCTGGGGCAGAATGCCCTGCAGGGCTTCCTAAATTTTACTGTACTGAAACATTAGAGATCAAGAAGTCAGGTATGTCTTGAACTTGCTGTCAGGATTATGATGTGCCTTCAAGCTGCTTTACTTTCTGGGGAGGCAGCAGTTGTTTTTAAAGACATCATGTGCCTGATATGAAACTTGATGTTTGTCTAGTAGTGGAAGGGCTGTCTCTGACTTGTAGTCAGCTTGTTAGGTATTCAAACCTTGTAGTAAAGAGGCATGGTTAGATAGTGTTTGTGGAAGAAGACATGCTTGCATCAAAGCGGCAATGTCTTTGCTTGGATGGAACAAGACATGCTCCTGGCTTGCACAGGTTTTCCCTGTGTGAGCCCAGGACTGTCAAAGCATGTGTCTTACTGAACAAGGTGTCAACTTGTAAAATTAGCCAGTTTGTGACGAGGTTCTCATGTAGAAAGTGGAAAACATGTTTGAACTTGGCTGTTCTGAGATGGATGATAGTAACCACAGTATCTTGGATAATGCAAAGTTCTGATTAGGGTTTTAAAATGGTGGTGGTGGAATAGCTGTTATTTCAGCTTCATCACTGATGGAAGGAAGATGGTTGTGGTGCAAGTCTCAGGATACCCTTCCCTGTCTGAAGCTTGTACTGGGCTCTTAGTGCTGATTTCTGCATGCCTGCAGCTCTTGGTGCAAATCTTCCTCTCTACGCTGCAGGTGGGACAGAGGTGTGAGGGTTTGAGGATTTGGGTTTTGGTTTTTTTTGGCGATGGGGTGTGTTATGTTGTTCTGCAGTGCTAGAGGAGTGTATTTATTATACATTTCTCTGTGTTGCTGTGGTACAAGCAAGCTTGGCTTGCATGTTGGAATGTAAGGCAAAGCCTTTCCTTTGTATTTCTGTAACAGTGTTTCTAATATATGCCCTTTAAACAGACTAATAGCAGTTGTGTATTTTTCTGTGCCTTTAGCAGTAACAGCTTTTTAGACTTATAGCAGGTATTTTGTTTGTGTAAGACTTGGGACTTGACAGAATGCACAGCCTTAGCCAACAGATTCATTATTCACCATAGCAGAGAGGCTGGCCAGTAGAAGATCAACTGGGGATCTCATGTTTCAACTAGGAGGCATAAGTGTTATCGGCCTTGACCATCAAGTAGTCCCTTTAAAGAAAAGTATGATATGCCTAAGGGTAAAATACGCTCATGATACCATTGGTTCTTATTCACATAGTTCTGTGAAAAATGCTTGTTATGCCATGCATAGGTGTATAGAAACAAACACGTATACATGTGTGTATGTATGTATGTGTGTAAGAAAGTTGGGTATTTCAATTCACTTGGTATTTGCAGTACTTCTGGGCTATGGTTCCATACATCTTGAGTTACATATGAGATACAGATGGAGGCTTCTGTGCTTTGCTAACTTGGATGTGTCCCTTGTTTTCTTTTTTGTTTTTGTTTTTCTTAGGGTAATAAATGCAGGGAAGAGCACGCACAATGAAGATCAAGCCAGCTGTGAAGTCCTCTTTGTCAAGAAGAAAGCTGGAGGTGCTAATTCTACACCAAACAAGAACTCTTCAACAAAACGGAGGTCATCGCTGCCCAATGGAGAAGGTCTCCAGCTGAAAGACAATTCGGTAAGCAGAATTCTCTATCTTGTCAGTGGAGGAGTACAAAATAAATATAAAAGGATGTGGCAACGTGACAATAAAAGATGTTTACTGAATGTTTCATATATTTTCAGTTACCTCTTATTAATTATCTCTGCTTAAATACAGAACACAACTACAATTTTCTCAGCTCTTCTACTTGATTTTTTTATTTCTTGTATTGAAAAATGCTCCTTCTATCTAAGACAGTTTAAAGATGGGGAGTGGAGTACTCCTTGGATTTTCCTTTTTGTTTCATTTCTGAAAACACACTCCTGAGAAATTTACTGCTGCAGAATACTCAGTTTAATGGCTGTGGTTGACTTGTCCAGTGCTGGTCAGTGCAAGCATAGCAGTATCACCGTTTATACAGTCATACAATTTTATTAAGAGTTAGACCGTCATTTGGGTTCTTTTCACTGAAGCAGTATTGCATATAGCAAAGTTGGTTTATGCAGGTAGGGTAAGGTCACCCGGCACATTGAATTCAGTGACTTTTTGCGGACTGTGGCTCCTCTCTTCGCGTGGAGAGTGATGTATGTCATGTACTTGTCTACTGGCAATCATCTACTATTCTTCATCTGTCTTGTTTCCTGACTGGCTAATTACTTCACATGCTTTTTAAGCATGAGCTCAGGCTCCAGCAATGATTGATAGTGTGTGTTCAATTCAGACATTTAGCCATGTAACACTAAATGCCCTATCTCAATGTTGGGCTTGGATAACATGGATACACAGTCTTTCTGCTGCTGGGAGAACACAAGTTCTCCCTAAGTGATAATTAGTCTTTCAGTGGACTGCAAGTACCGTTTTTTTGGTTTTTGTTTTAAACCAGGTTGTGATTAGCAGTCTGCTTCAGTGTGTCTCCCAAAACTCTGTGGCTTGGTACACCTTTTGGCTGCAGGAGTCATCGGGGTCCTGAGCAGTGAGCGTTCCTCTTGCACTGTGTCCCTCCCCCCCTCTTGCTCCTTCTGTTCTGTTTCATACTTAATTACTGCTGCAACATTTTCAGACTCTGACAGATTTTCCAGGTTTGCAAATAGACCTGTTCTTTCCTCTTTCAAATATTTCCGTAAATCACATGTCCCAGTTTCTGTGTGCTGATATTCCTCCTTGTATTCAGACAGTCATGATTTTTTTTTCAAGTACGTATTTGCATACTTCTGGATAAAGAAGTGTGCCCTGTACTTGCTGGGACTATGAGTTCCGCCTACAGTCATGCAAGGCAAAACAGAATTTTTTTTTTTAATAGTCTACATTTTAAAAAGTCTTTCCTAGAAAGTCCATGCAACTGTCTGCTATTGGCTCATGCAGATGCTTGGTTCCACAGGTGTATTTAAATTTTGCATGCAGTAATTATGTTTAATGAAGCAAGAATTTGGCCACAGTACTTGTTTGTGTATGTAAAACACATCAAGATAAGCAACAATGTGCTTGGTCCAGGTGATGGGCTTGTTTGACACAAAGGGCATAGCTGTCTCATGCACACAGCACACTTCAGGCACCAGCCTGGGTAGACACATCTTGGTGCTGTGCAGAAGTACTAGCTTTGGGCTAACACCACATTTAAGTTCCAGGCCTACCATGTAAGATACCTGGTCAGGGGCCTCTCTATCTGGGATGTGGGTGAATGTAGCTGTACTGAATTTGCCTATGTTTTCATATTTTGGGGGCATGCATGGGACATAAAAAGCTTTTTAGCATTGTTTCACAAAGTCCAGTTAACTTCCAGCTTTGAGTAGGATCAAATGCTTCTCAAGAGCAAAAGGCATGCCATGTTGTATATACTGTACTCCATGGTTAATCACCTTCCTCAGAAGGAACTTTTTCCCAAACATTACATGGTTAATATGTTTAGATTGCATTAAAAATACAGGGATATAAAACTATTTCATTATTGGAAAGGCGTCTTCACTAGCCTCGATGGTATCCATTGTTATGGTCATCATACTGTTATGGTATTGTAATGGTAGGGTCTATAAACTCACTGCATATTTTTGAAAGCTGTTCTTTTTATCCCTTTTAAACTTAATGATTGTCAGCCTTATTAAATATCCAGTTACCCTGTGTTATGTGAAGTATCTCATGATTTCCTTCTCTCTTCTCTAGTGTATTTCCTACTCTGATTCTGTGTCTTTCATCTTGATTTTGGAATAAACAGCCTCTCCCTTTCAAGCTTCTTGAGAGAAACATTTTTATTGCAAATCTTCTGTCCTTTCTTCTATTTGTGATGTATTTTGAAGAGAAATGAACATAATGTCTGAAGTGAGGAGCCAGCTGATCTGTATAATATAGTGTATTGTTTTCATGCTACTTGTTACTGTGTTCTTTATATGTTCTCTTCTTATCTACAGATTTACTTGTTTTCTGCATGACACTTGAATGAGTGCTATAGCGCTCATTATTTAGCTGTGTAAAACCTATTCTACCATGTTATTAGACCACAGCTTGTGAATTTAAATTTGTAATACATTTTCCCAAAACAGGCAGCATATTTCTGGAGAAAGTTTTCTACTAGAGGGCAGTCTTACACTAGCAATTAGTAGGATTTTTTCCTTGGTACATTTTTTGCTGGTTGAATATATCTAAAAAGGAAAAAAAAGATGTACATGTTTCTACAATATGTAAAACTTTTATGTTTTCGTATTTTCATACTGTGAAGTATAATATTGTGTTTTGCCCTCACACAACATTGTTAGCAATTATTTTTTTAAGGAGTGTATTAGTTTGGTGTTAAATGTGATGAGGGTATGACTTACTCTGTATCAATAGGATGTAGAAATACAGGCTTGAGACACTCCAGGGAACAGTATAATACCGTCCCGGCAAGCATTATTAAGAAAGCCAGAGGATGAATACTGTAACTGCCTCATAGGGAAATCCCACCATAACACACCATCTGAAATTGTCTCAGAGTGGTGAAGCCCCTTGTAGAAGTATTGAAGGAAGAAGAGATGAGGGAAAAAAAAAAGAAAGATTTCTTCTGTTCTAGTTTAGTTTTTTAAAGTGTGGAGCACATGGGAAATAAGAACTGGAACTTAACCTGTCTCTTGATTTAACAGAGTCCATTTCATTGTCCTCAGATTTCTCCTGTTTTCCACAGAATCTTTGAGAAGGCCACGTGCCATCTTTGTTTTACCCTGCTTTCTGGGAAGTCTGTCAAACCTAAATGGCAACTGCATCCGAGGTTGTGTGATTATTGTTGTTTAATAGTAACCCCATCAGTGCAGCCCTGTGCTCTGGCAAGGCAGCATAAGGGAGCTGGAGATCACATGTTGTCCACACGGGTTGGGTGCTGCTGTCATGGCCTTGACTCTGCAGGTGGACTCTGCAGAGCTTCTGGGGGTGGGAAGGAGGTGGTGGTGGGCCAGACATGAGATGGAGAAGTGAACATTTATTTAGCCCTGAGACACACAAAAATCCAAGGAAACCTGTTAAATGGCATAAATACAGTTTTCATCTTGAAAGAGCGGGTGATAATCTGAGCAGAGTAGTGAAAGGAAAGACTCTGTAAATTCAACCCTACAATAAATCTCTCCTCTTTCCCCCACCCTACTCCACTGCTGCTTGATTAATCATATTTGCCCGCTGTCCCCATTCAGGAGCATTCACTTTAAATTGCACAGCTCTTTCATTGGTACTATTTTCAAATGCCTTTAACTATGGGGTACCTTGATAATGAATACTGAAGACCATCAGTGAGTGAAATGGGAATCCTATGCCAGGATATTGTCATAGTGACAGTCAGGTTGCAGGGCTTAATGTGATGCATTATTAATTGTCACTGTAATGTGACGATACATAATTATTAATTCTGCAGTTTTCTTTGCCACAAGGATGGGACAGAGTATTTTTTTTATGTGACACAGGGCTGGTTGCCTACCACAGGTAGCCGAACATATCATTGGTAACATGAGGAGGCTTTTCGCTAAGGATAGGGTGGCAATTGCCACAACTAAAGGTGTGCTCTAATGCATTTTGTGAGTATAGTTCGTATTTGGAACAATAATAGTTGGGGTAGGTTGTGGTTTTCAGGATAAATCTTTAGTGGCAGCATGATTTATTTGCCTGTTTGGAATTAGCTTCATAAAAATTCTGAGGGTTTGCAATATAGGACCACTGTCTAGCTTACCTGAAAAATTCACCCCAAATTGATTGCTATATATTCCTAAGGCTGCCCATTTTTTTTTCTATAACTGAGCTCCAATTATGTGTTTATATATGCATTTCCTTTCATGATTTTGCATCCATTGCTTGACCCAAAACTTTCCATGTCTTAATTATATTTCACAATTACAAAACCCAGGAGACTGCTGAACCTTCCTGAAAGCTAGGTCAGCAGTTGAGGAGCCTGAAGCTTATTAAATTTCCTAGTACGTTCTGGAAATGAACTGTAAGGTCAGTGCAGTGAAGGATCTGTTTGCTCTTCATGTATCTGGTAGTTATTCAGAATGTTGTTAAATCAGAATCTTTTGAAAGAAAATCTAAAATAAATCACTGTGGTGACCAATCATATTCCCACTTGACGGCTCTGTCCAGGTAAAACAATAAAATGAAGACTGATGTTTGGAAGACTGCTTTTGACAGACTAACACTAGAGCTAGTAGAAGTAGATGTCTTTTTTTCTGAGAGTTTGCAGAATGTCAGTACTTTTGGGAAGAAGTTCAAGCTCCCAAATGTGAAAGAGGGAGAACAGCTGTGCCATATGCACACCAACATAGGTAATCGCTTGGTGGCTACAGAGGTCATCTCAGCTGTGGGAGGAAAAGCAAGGACCTTTTTGTGCTTTTTGTCTTATCTATGTGCCCTGACTGCTGGCCCTCATTCATTCTCTGAGTTGCTGCTTTATTTGCACGATTAATTTAATTCTTATCAAATTGGTATGGTTTTGGAGAATTCATTTCTTTCAAATAGAGGAGCTGGTTTTATTCTCAGGGTGGGAGTAGGGAATTTATTTCTTCTTCCTTTTTTAGACAGCTAATAGGTTATTCGTGGTTATACTCTCTTTGCAAGTTCAAAAGTAAATGAAGCTTCATGGGAATACATAAAAGCTTTTGGAGACTAGTATTTAGGTTACAGTAATGCCTGCAGATCCCAACTGAAGTTAAGGCCCTAGACTATCTCACTCAGAACGTGTGTGTAAAAGCAGCGTTGTGGTAGTCATCTCCCCTGACTGTATATGCTTATAATACAGACTTCTCGGTTATGTAGGGTACTTCTGCAGTTGATAGGGAGAAATAAATCTACTTTGGAATGAGATGAGCATAGTCTGAAAGTGCAGGGTTTTTTTTCCTCTCTGCTGAGTTTTAAGGGCAATTTAGAGAGAACTATCTTGGAAGTGTGCAATGTAGATGTCTGAACTTAGCTGAACTGGTAGCAACACCCTCTTGTTTAAGAATTACTAGTCCAAAAAGGACAGGATCAGTGAACTCCAGAAGAACCACCATAGCTGATGTGGTCATGCTGTGTTCATGTCAGTAACAGCCTGAGAATACAGCTCAGGCCCATGTGAGCTTCTCTGTCCGAAGTTGTGCTGCCCATTGGCTTAGAGGAAGTAAGTGGTAACTTTCAATTTCACTTTTTGTCTTGGGTCATTGTTCTGGTCTGTTTTAAAGCTTCCCAGTCTCTGATGACATCTTACTTGACTACCAAGTTCATATGAGGCTTGTTCAGTGTAGGACATATCCAGTGTTGTGCTCACAGTAATAAGAGTGAATTGTGTTGATAACTGTTCTCCTTTTATCTTCTGAAAAGCTCTACTACAGACTTTGGTGGGAGCTTGCTTTGGAAAACTTCAGAAAATTAGTGTGTGTGGAGGGTTTAAAGTTGTTCTTAATTACAAGTTTCTGTTACAGTTTGGGGGCAGGGGGAGTGCGACAACAAAATACCTTCTTCTAGGTGGAAAGTAAAATATTTCCATTTCAATCAGGGGTGTAATGCCTTTATGCTTTTTCCTCCAAAGACGGCACATCTCCAAAGGAGTAGCACCTTCCGAATGACATGAAGACATAAGCTGTGGAAGCATTATCCATGGTGCATCATGAGGTGGATTTTGGCCAGGGAGCCAAACCCTAAGAGAAGAATGGGAGCAGAAGTAGTTTGATCTACAACTCCCAGGGGGCACAGTGCTGCCATTTTGAATAAATGGTTTCAGTTTTCAGCTGAAATACTTCTCTTTGGGATACTTGTTTCTGTTGGCAAAATACTTCACCTTTTGCATGAATAGCAATCTATTTTTACAAACAGGTTTTTTAGTCAGTAATTCTGTTATCCATTAAAAATGGCTTAAGCAGAATTTTACAGCCAACTGTTGTGTGAACTTGGAGGGATTCTGAGCCCAGAGCAAGTTAGCAAAACTGCCAGTCATGCCTTCGGGGGTGAAATTTCCGAAGAGGTTTTTGGTGAATTTACCAGACTGGGTAAGTGGGTGGGACTGGGTAAGTGGGTGGGACTGGCTGAGGAGCTGCATTAGGAAATGTGTACATTTTTTGGGTTTTCCACCATTATAGGATGTATCCTGTATGATCCTCACTGTGGTAAGTAATCCAGTACTGTAGGACAATACTCCCTTTTCTCAGCATTTCAGTAATGAAATGAAGAGTGCACAATAGACTGCTGAATTCTTTCTCTTGGAGGAACTCTCTGCTGTATAGGTTACTATATTGTTAATGCACTAGTGAAGAATACATTTGAACTTTACTACACCAGCAATGCTATAAGATAAAAAAAAAAAATAGACTATTATGTAATTTTTATAATCAAGGCTTTTAAATGTGCATTTCAACAAAGTAAGTTATAAGTAATAATGCTCATTCAGCAATGAACTCTGCCCTTTGAACAGCATGAACTTGTAGTGATGGTCTATATACATGTTGCTAAAAGAGACATTTGCATTAAGTTTTGGATTTTGTAGCTCAGGGCAGAAATGAATGATGTCTTTTGGATCTGCAAATAACAATTCATGGTGTTCTTACTCCAACCTGTCTGCCCTGTCCTACAGCCAGTGGTTGGCACCTTTGTGGAGCAGCTGGAACAGCAGAAAGTAAAAAGAGCTGCAGTTTGCAGCCCTGTCCATAAGTTTGAACTAAACAGTGCTTTGGGCATGAAGTGTTAGGATGCAGGTGATGCCTAGACGATATGCTGATCTGTTGTGTCAGGGAGCAGTGCTCGGATGAATGAAATGCATCATGTCTGTCATCCTAAATTAGACCACAGTCAGCATGACATGCAGATATAATTTTTAAGTTCTTTGACTGCTGTGAGATCTAGGTTATACCTTCTTAGTATGAGGTATTTTGCAACAGTATTGCCTGATTCCTGTCCCTTGCAAAATGATTTATTTCTAAATTGGTATTAGTCCACCCACATCTGACTCACAAGGCAGCCCCACAAACATTTGTTTCAGCATAGATGGGAGAAGGTGCAGGTTTAAGAAGAAATGGAGGGGAAAGGAGAGACTGGAAAGACATGCTGCTACCAAATATGCTATCATGCAAAGGCAGGTTTTGTTATGCCCTAAATGCTTCCATGAGGATTTCTAGGTGAATTTCTCCCCCAAAAAGTTGAGGTTATCTAGGGTGTGGCTCCTTGGTAATTTTCAGGCACACTGGAGCTTGTGCTGCCCAGAACTTAGTCTGCCTCCAGCCCTGGGTTAATGGGCCCTATCTGAGTGATAGAGCACCCCACCACAAAAACATGGTTTCTGCTCAGATCAGAGTGATAGTGGAGCTGACTTACACCTGTCAGAGGAGACTCCGTGGAGCAGAAAGGGAGAAATATTTGAAAATCACATCATTGATCAGTAACTGCTGACCAAATATATAACGTTACCCCATATACCTTAATTTTAATAATAAAGTCTACAAAATTTGCTTTTTCCAGATACTCTACCTGTATGAGAGCAGTTGTGCTGAGCAGCATGCTAGGAGTTGAGCTAAGATATAAGATCTAAAAGCATACTATTATGCTGAGACCTATACAAAAACACTTGCATAGCTTTTCTGGTCAGAGGGTATGTAACACTGTACTGTACAGGAAACTTTTCAGAGGACGGGGAAGAACTAGGCAGTGAAGGTGTAGGCTAGCATGATTGGAGTGCAGCTGATCCCACTTGTGTCTGCCATCCTCGAGGACCTCTGCACTGTGCTGGTTCCTGGGCTGGCGCAGGCACGGAAAGCCTGAGCTGTCCCATCTGCCAGCATGGATGGACCTTATCTACCAGTCATGGAAGTGGGGATCACGTTCTTGTTACTAGATGTCAAACTGAGGTCCTTTTGTCTCATGCCTAGTGAAAAGAAAGGTCTACCACAGAAGTATCAGATGTTGTTTTGTGTAGAATTTTGGTCTCCATGGTGGTAGGTCCATCACTTATCGATGATATGATTTTTTCAAATGCTTTTCTTCTGATCTACGCAGTCATTAGGAAATTAACATAGTCTCACAGTGGTAGCTGTGCTTGGTCAGTGCATCCTATGATGGCTATAAGAATGATCGCAAGTTCAGCCTTTTTTTTTGGCGGGGGGTGAGGGGGTAAGGAAAAGAAAAAAAAAATGGTGGGGGTGTATGGTGGGGGTGTATGGCAAAAATAAGCATCTCTCCTTTCTGTGAGAGCTGTACCAACACGGTGGGTATTTCTCCTTTTCAGAAAGAAGGTTACCTCTGGGAAAGTTACCTGTGTTTTACCTGCTGCCCCTGTGCCACCGGTCATCTCATTCGTGGCTGTGTAACAGTGACCATCTCTTTTCCTTCCCTTTCTTTCCCTCTTGCTTCTCCAGGACACAGATGGGGTTAACCTGTACTACTGGTCCCTGTTTGATGGACATGCTGGGTCGGGGGCAGCTGTGGTCGCTTCCAAACTGCTACAGCACCATATCCTGGAGCAGCTGCAGGAGATTATAGACATCCTAAGGAACACGGCCATCCTCCCGCCCACCTGCCTGGGAGAGGAGCCCGACAACCCAGCCACCAACAGCAGGATGCTGACGCGGGCAGCCTCCCTGCGTGGTGGTGTGGGGGCCCCAGGCTCACCCAGCACCCCTCCAACACGCTTCTTCACTGAGAAGAAGATCCCACATGAGTGCCTGGTTATTGGGGCCATAGAAAGTGCATTCAAGGAAATGGTATGTATATCTCAGGGCTCTGAAGTCCTTGTTGCATATGTTAATGAGGTGCATGGCCTGGAGAAGATGACCATTTAGGGATTTTTTTCACCGTTTCTTTCTTCCCCTACTTAAGCACCATCTGAGTGTGGACAGAATTATTTAAGAGCTTTAACAGCTTACCTAGTACATCCCTGTGAGGCAGGAACTGCATCTTAAGTCCCAGGCAGCACCATAGCCATGTTTGTGGATTACTTGACTCTTAGAAGCTTGGGGCTTTTTTTCTTTTTCCTTCCCCCCCCCCNCCCCCCCCCCCCCCCCTCCTTTTTTAAGAAAAAAATTAGCATTGCTTCACAGTAGCAGATTTCAGCATTTGCTGTTATCGTAAGGCTGTGTATATGGGCATGCACTTTACTGCCTTACCAGAGCAGCAGCAAAGGCTCTGAGCATTCCTTGCACCACAGACCCTTGTTCGTGTTGCCCGCAACTACATAAATGCGTTATAAAAGGTCACATCAGGGACATGGATGAGGGGCAGCATCCTTGATCCAATGACCTGTAGTTCACGTTAGTGTTGGGGTGGCTCATAAAGCGAGGTAGTGACTGACTGTAGAGAGTGTGTGTGCAGCTCTTGATTGAGTGTGGTGTGAGTGGGGCATGAAGTATAGTCCTACCACCCACCTGACCTGTGTACAGCATGAACAACTGGGAGGAAATCATGACCCTATGGAAACAGAATATCCATCAGTTTCCCTATGGAAGGCTGGTTTTTCTCTTCTGTAATTGATGTAGCTGCTCTACATCTTCCCCATTCACTTTTCCATGTTATTAAAAATAATTCTTGTCAGGCAGAGCAGAGGCTCGGCCTGCCAGTGAGTGCATGCAGATCACATCCTGGGAGATCTGATCTTGTTCTTTTTCTTCTTTTTTTAAATTTTGTTGTTGTTGTTGTTGTTTTTAGGAAAGCCTCTTATTTGAGCAGAACGCTTTTGAACTAATGAGTGTTTCCCAGAGGTTTTATTTGTTGTCCAAAAAGAAGTATTTGATCATTGTTTTTCCTGATATATGTGAATTTTGTTTAGTACATGCACCTAATTAGAGACTACAGTTATTGTTATAACAAAGTGGTGCTTCACTTTGAATTCTGAATGGCAATTATCTTGCTGGATTGTCCTTTCTGCCCAGGAAAATGCAGGCAAACAGACCCACCAACTGTGTTTGGACTTTTAGGTCAGTAGGTCTAGGAGTGGGATCCACAGCCATGGCTTAGGCATTGTTCAGCATGGGGCATACAAGCAGATTTATGCACTGTGGCTAGCGGGCTCAGTTTCTGCTAGCTGAAAAGAAAGAGGAGGATGCATGAAAATCTTGTCAGTTTAGCATGCTCTTTTCAGAAAGGGAGGATGAGCTTGCTCCCTTCTTTATCAAGAAAGAAGGGAAAAGATTGACACTGCACATGCACTGCACCCTAGTGGGTTCAGAGCATGCTTGAGAGGGACACTGATTTCATGCTTCAGTTGGGGCAATTTTCAGGCCAGAAGAGTGCCAGGCTCTGAGTGTGTGACGTGACTCTCTCTCTCTCTCCTGTTGAAACTGGCTCCAAGTGCAGGAGAGATGAGAAATTGACTTTCATGGGACTGGAAAGCAAAAGCAAGAGAGCTAAAGAAGGGCCGTTTCAAGTGCTCTACCTTTCTTATGAGAGCAGCGTGTACATTACCCATCACTGCCTTCCTGAATACATCTGAGTGAGCAGGGCTGTTATTGCCCTACTTTATTTTAAGTTCACACCTCTGTTTGGTAGGTGTTCACACAGAAGACCATCTCGGCTCATGTCCAGGTACCTTACTGCTTGGGAGGGCTTTCATAGAGTATGACAAATGCAGAAACCCTGAATAACTTGCTACAGTTATGGTGTCTGGGTATTCCATGTACAGGTCATAGTAATCTGTCCTCCCTTTTTGTAAACTGAAGTCCAGAGAATATTTTATTTTCCTCCCTGTGTCTTTGTTCATATGCTACAGATCAGATACCTTAATTCCCACTTTTGCTCTTTATCAGAGGGCTGAAGTTCATCTCTTTGCTATATAACTCTGTGTCTACCAGAATGCAATATAATTTCAGCATTAAGTTTTACATTAAAGGGAAGTCTTACAAAACTGGTCAGATTAAGAAAAGCAATAGACAATTATATCTACTTTAAATTCTTGGGGGGTCTTGTGTTTATAATTGGTTTAGGCAAAAGAATATTTTCTTTTGTCCATTGTCATGGTTTAACCCTAGCTAGCAACTAAGCACCACACAGCTGCTCACTCACTCCCCCCCCCACCCAGTGGGATGGGGGAGAAAATTGGGAAAAGAAGTAAAACTCGTGGGTTGAGATAAGAACAGCTTAATACAACAGAAAAGAAGAAACTAATAATGATAATGACAACACTAATAAAATGACAATAGTAATAATAAAAGGATTGGAATATACAAGTGATGCACAATGCAATTGCTCACCACCTGCTGATCGATGCCCAGTTAGTCCCTGAGCGGCGATTCCCCCTGCCCCCACTCCCCCCAGTTTATATACTAGACATGATGTCACATGGTATGGAATACCCCGTTGGCCACTTTGGGTCAGCTGCCCTGACTGTGTCTCCTCCCAACTTCTTGTGCCCCTCCAGCCTTCTTGCTGGCTGGGTATCAGAAGCTGAAAAATCCTTTACTTTAGACTAAACATTACTTAGCAACAGCTCAAAACATCAGTGTTATCAGCATTCTTCTCATACCTAGCTCAAAAAGATAGCACTATACCAGTTACTAGAAAGAAAATTAATTCAATCCCAGCTGAAACCAGGACATCCATGTAAGGGAGCAGTTCATAAGATCAACACTCCTGAGTCTCATCTATGCTTGCAATGATTGATCTTCCTTCTACCTTGTCGTGGTTTCAGGTCAGCTCAGT
>VYZV01031536.1:7386-26732 GCA_013401275.1 Pandion haliaetus | reverse complement strand
GCTGTTGAAATATATGTGAAAAAAAAATACTCACGGCACAAGAGAATGAGGCCATCTGTTCATTTTCAGCAGGGACACAGTGTAAGCATTTCCATTTAGTTCCATCATTGGACTTAAAATCAAAGAACAGAATATTCTCTTGATGCATGCAGTCATTTCTTGTAAACATGTTTCTAAGTGTTCCAATTATTACTGTCTGGTTTTCCTTGGTGGGATGTCCTGGGCACTAGGGTATAATCTGCTCTTCATCCCATCTGAATTCTGAACTCAGTCTTCACATATGTTGAGGGGCTCCTTTTTCCCTGAGGCAGAGAATTCAGGTTCATTTTGAGTCAGATTATATTAATCATCGAACCCCCAAAATGCCTCTTGTTCTACACTCATTATCCCAACACGGGGAACATTATAAATTCCTTCATAGTTGTTTATAGTTCTCTGAGTCAGTATGAGTTCTAGTCAGAAGGCGTTGAAATGGTGATTTCTGAACACCATTAGAAATTCTGGACTCAGTATAAAATGGGACATTTCATTGATAAACAGGTACATGAGAAAAATAGAAGAACATGTGAATACAGTATAATGAAGCAGAAGTGTGTGAGTTACCACTTAAAGCAAACTTTATAGTAATGGAGAATACACAGTGTTATGGATAGGACAATAGGCCTCAATATGTACTGCTATTGTGGGAGAAGGCAGCTGCTGATATGAGATGGACCTTACCAAGTGGCTAGCCACCATAGTAGGGAAAGGTGGCCAATGAGGTCAAGATAAGTCTTGGTGTGGCATTTGCTAATACAAATGTATTTGGTATTGCATGGATATGGACTAACTGAAATGTTGATTAAACTTAAGGTTTAGATAGTGAAATATCTATGGACTACAACAATTGAACTAAGGCACTGCTGAGCTAAAATAGTAACTAGAACATACAAAAAAACAGTGGGATAATGATGTGGTTGTGTCAGCTGCAGAAAGAAGAAGGAACAGTCATTTCTGATTAGTTTTGACGAGCGGACTCCCCAGAGGATCATTCTCCGGATGAGGATGTGATGACCAAGGACACAGTGATCAGTTGTCTCCAGACTGAAAAACAAACTCAGCAAAACTAACAATCAGTCTGCAAGACTGGGGAAGTAAGCAGAATAACATGATTAGTCTTTTGAGGGGATAAAAGGCAACTCAAAAGACTGCTAAACTTTTGATGTGAGGAGGACCAGCACTGCAGTTATCAGTGGCTGAGAGTCAACTTCTGTAGAGGCAAGCACCTTCTCCAAGTCACCTTGACATTCCAGCAGGTTGCTGCTGGTTCCCCTATACCATGGGTGTGAACGCTAAGGACCAAGNTTGGGACTGAGGCTGCCTGCCATACCTATAACACTATTCTGGTAGTATTTTAATGATAGCATGATGTTGAGTTTGTAGTAGTTATCCACTACCATTGACAAAATCTAATTAGTTATTTTATAAGATTGCTATGATTATATTTTCTACTGCCATTCTCATAATTATCTTATTGCCATGATTGTCATTTATTATTTGTTATTTTGTCCTGTAGTTGAATGTTGTTGAACTGTGATTGTACTTATTATTGCTATGCTTAAGTGCTAGAATTCACATAAGCTTCTAATTAACAAAAGCTACTAAATATCATACATATCTCCTCACATCATTAATTCCTTTCCTTGCTGGATAAAACCTCTGCCTACTGCTGAAGACTATCCTGCTAACAGCTTGCCCATAAAATTCCACTTGCTCTCCTCACGGTTCTTCATTCAGCCTGGCTCCCTTGTTGCCTTCTGACCTTCACTTGTGTTTTTCCATTAGTGCTCAAATGCTTTCTAATAAAAATCTTCATTTCTGAGCTCTACATCTAATCTCGCTTCTTCTTTTCCACAACATTAACCATTTTATTTCACATAGACCACCTCAGGTCTGCAACAATGCTATGGTTTCTTACCAGACTATATCCATGCACATTTGTCTAGCCTTCCCAATTTCCCTTCACCTCTAATCACAGATTCCTGAACCACTCTCCTGACGTTATATACCAGAATCCTGATGACATTTTTTTTCAGTAAGTCTCAGTTTACACCATGTTATGTATTTTCCTTGAAACTGAACCTCCTATGCCCCTCCTAATCTCTGTCTAGTCATCTAGCTTCAAAAATATCTTTTATCTTAATTTAATTCAAATAGGATAGTTTACACCCTCATCTTCTCTGTCCACTTTCTCTTGCTGCCTGGGCACAAATATAGAGTTGTCGACTAGTTATTCAAGAGGAACAATCCTTTTGCTGTAGCTTACAATTCTTAGACATAGAGCTACCATGATTTATGATTATCTGCTGAGACCTGGCCAGAACATGCTCAGTGCAGATGGAGTGTTTAGGGAATGGAGCTGTGAAATTTTGTTTTACAATTGAATATGTATGAATGGCATTTTTTTTTTTTAAGCTATGCAATTTGGCTAAACTCTCTGTTTTTCCACAAACATGGCAAAAATCCATGATTCCTGACAAGCTTAATCTCCACAATTCAAAGCATGAGACATAAATAGCTTTTAACAAGTTTCTAAATTTCTTTAACATGGATAAAACCCCAGATATTCACCTTCAGCCTCTTTCAGAGAAATGTCTAGCCTATTTGGGCTTGACTTTTTTTTTTAATTATTATTTGTTTAAACCAGGTATACATAATGTTTAGAAGCTGAGTGTTCATATTATTACAGTTTAGCTAATTTTGTTTAAGACAGGTAGAAAAATGGTGTTATTCTTAGAAACACTAGGAACCCTTATAGTAAGTAATGTTTTCACCCCTACTTCTGTAATCAGTACAGTATTGCATTACGTTAGCTGTTGTTAAAATAGTTGCGTGGTTTAATAAAATCCCATTTAAATAATTTGCAAAACATCTTTCTTTTCTCTTGTAACATTTTATTTAGTAATATACAGGTCTTAGTTTGACTTCAATTTCTAAAGGGTGTTGCAATATTTCTATGTAGTATAGTTTGGCCATAAGGATTGGTGAAGACAGGATTTTTAATCAGTTTCAGTTTCTCTGCAGAGAACTGTTCTATTCTTTGTTTAACACCAGGCTGATTTGTCTGCATATTGCAAACACAATGATTTGTTTTCCCAGCAAGCAGTAGTATTATGTTTTACCAAGATGACAACTGTGTTTGAGAGACAGAAATTACTTTAGAAATTGATATAGTGCTCTGACAGCTAACGTTCATTAAGAGATCCCAAGACATTTTTATAAGGATAAGGGTATTAAACCCATTTGGCTGGTGAAAATCTAGTCTGGGTAAAGATTCTGTGTGAAATACCCTTATACTTCTCTCTGGAGTCTTCTTTTTCTTAACAGTCTTTTTCTTTCATGGGGAGATGGGGGATGGGGAGCATTGTTTGGTGCTTGTTTGGGTTTTTTTAACAGAAGTTTTGTTATAGAAGATAACTGCTATGCTAGACCCCAGAGACACGTGCATTGAATTAGTGAATGATTACACAACAAAAAGCTCTATTGAAAGAATAAAAAATGAAAAGCAAAGAATATAATGAAAATGGAAATTGCTTGCATGAAAGCTAATTAAATAAAGGGCCTTACAGATACACTAAACTGTGGTGTATATCTATAGAAAGACAGGAATATATGTTAGAAGAAGAACAATAGGTCATTTGTGGGATGACATTTTTAGGTAGCTTCTTGGTACTCCTCAGCCAGTTTCCAAAAGTAATTTGCAGACATGATTGAATTGATGCTGGGTAATGCTAAGGGCAATTACTAACTCTTCACCCTTCCATGAATGAAGTTTGGGTATGAATATTTTTCATTTTAGTTTTAGAAAAAAAACACTTTGTGAGAACAAAACAAAACATAACGACCTTTGATGAACATAGTAATATCACAAAAACCGGACTGTGCACTTTGATGTTAGCATTAACATTTGTCCATTATTTTATTATCAGGTTCTAAATTATCAAAGAACTTCTAAAACTTACATAGGGGACTGGAGGGAAGGGGAATCATCAGGATCTACTTATGTCTGCACATATGCATTTTCACGAGTACACAAATCAAGGAAATGTGCTAAGGAGGATGCACAAATACTTTTCACATGGAAATAACCATTACCCTGGGTTCAGCTGAGATAGAGTTAATTTTCACAGGAAGCTGGGAGGGGACACAGCCAGGACAGCTGACCTGAGCTAGCCAAGGGGATATTCATATCATGTGCCATCATGCTCAGTATATAAGTGGGGAGCAGGCTGGGGGGTGGTATTGCAGCAGGGGAAGTGGCAGTGTCGTGCTCTGGGTGGTGAGCAATTAATTGCATTGTGCATCAATTGTTTTGTATATTCTGTTATTAGTACTATTATTATTATTGTAACTTCTCTGCTTATGTTGTCCCAGTAAACTGTCCTTATCTCAACCCATGAGGTTCTGCCGCCTATTTTTTTTTTTTTTTATTCCCCTCCTTTCTGATTCTCCTCCCCATCCCACCAGAAAGGGCATGGAGGGGGGCAGGAGTGAGCGAGCTCCTGGTGCTTTGCTGCCAGATAGGCTTAAACCATGACAACCATTCATATAAATTTATAATTCAAAAATTAGCACAGTCTCATTTACACCTGACCCAATTTGGAATAGTCTTAGACGCTGACAAAGTTTCAAATAAATTCAACAGAAGTTGCATACATTTGACAGGGCTGACTTTGCTATCTGTTTTATAACTTTAAATATTTTTTTATGCTAAACTGTTTTAAAAGTGCTTGTATTTTAAAATAATTTATATGCCTTTTAAGGCCTGATGATTGCTGCAGTCATTATCTGAATTATTGGCTGATAATTCCATGTGTCTGTTGCTTTGTGTGTACTCACTAATGGAAATCAGTATTTCATCTGTTCAAAGCTATCAAGAATGTAAACTTTAATACTGTTTCTAAGCAATTAGCTGTGAATCCCTTAGTAGATAACACCTATAAAATGTAATTATGACACAGAGAAGTAACCCCCTGAAAATGAATAATTTCAAAGACTTACTGCTAAGCAGAACCCCAGCTGGTTTAATGTGATGTAAGTACATTGAAGTTTTAGCATCTCCCAGTTAAACATCTGAGCTGTAAATGTAAACAGAACCAGGAGCTGAAAACAGTTAACAGCAGAATAGATGTACTTGCAATTCAAGAATATACTTCACCAGAAGTGGAAATTTGACTTGAAAGCACCTTAGCTTTGGTGAAGGGGAAGGAATAAGGGAGAATGATTTTGCTGATAATTTAGATACTTTGCTCATTTCCTACATTTTCCCACATATGCTATCTTGCTTTTTGAATTCTACACTTAATGTGTGGAGAATTTCCATTAACTTTCTGACATATAGTTAATATTTTTAGTGACCATGGGCTGTCTGAACACTTGCCAGAAAATGATGAAAGTGAAGAAATATTTTTCCATGTTACCACACAGAAGATGTTCTTGCCAGTTCTTCCCTCTTTGACATTTGGTTCCGTCTCATCCATGACTGAACCAACTATTGCTGAGCAGAAGAGCTTTTTAGGTCTGCACTTTGCTACCTACTGTATCTCTTTATATGCATTTTCTAGAGAAACTGTACTATTAACACAGAAGAAACAGTCCCTGCCAAACAATCTTCTAGTTACAGACAAAAATTATGTGGAACATCATGGCAGGGATATCAGTCTCCATTTTGTTTGTGTGACAAATCAGCGAATCCCTACAATGGAAGAAGGATCAGAGAAGATAGGTGTGGTGGGTTAAGCTTAGCTGGCTGCCAGATGCCCACCAAAATCTGCTCTCCCACTCCCCCTCCTCAACAGGACAGGAGGAGAAAATACGATGGAAAAGCTCATGGGTCGAGATAAAGATAGGGAGATCACTCAGCAATTACCATCATGGGCAAAGAAGACTCAAGTTGGAGAAAGAGAAATTAAATTTTTTGCCAGCAAAAATAGAGTGAGATGGAGAGAAACAAAGACAAAACTGAAAAGAACTTCCCTCCACCTGTCCATCTTCCCAGGCTCAATTTCATTCCTTCATTCCTGACTCTTCTACCTTCTCCCTGTGAGTGGCATGGGGGAATGGGGAATGGGGTTTGCAGTCAGTTCATAATACTTTGCCTGTGCTGGTCCTTCTTCCTTACACTGTTCCCCTGCTCCAGCATGGGGTCCCTCATGAGGGACGCAGTCCTTCATGAACTGTTTTAATGTGGGTCCTTCCTAAGGGCAGCAGTTCCTCAAGATCTGTTCCAGCAGGGGTCCTCTGCATGGTGTACAGTCCATCAGGGACACACTGATACAGCATGGGTCCCCCATGGGCTGCAGCTGCTGCCAGGAGCCTGCTCCTGCATGAGCTCTCCACAGTTTGCACCTTCCTTCAGGTCACCTCCACCTGCTGAGGCTGGGGATCCGCCACGGGCTGCAGGGTGGATATCTGCTCCAGCATGGTCCTCAATAGGCTGCAGGGAGGATGACCTGCATCACCATGGTCTCCTCCACGGGCTACAGGGGAATCTGGGCTGGCACCTAGAGCACCTCCCCAAGCTCCTTCTTCACTGAACTTGGTGTCTGCATTTTTTTCTCACTCCTCACTCGCTCAAGTACTGTGCAGCACTTTTCACTCTTTCTTAAATATGTTACCACAGAGACACCATCAGCTTGCCTGACAGGCTCAGCTATGTCTTGTGGTGGGTCTATAGGTGCCGTCTGGAACCAGATATGTCCAGCATGGCACAGCCCCGGTCTCTCCTCACAGCCCCCTAGTACCAAAACTTGGACACATAAACCCAATACTATAGCAAGGATGATGTGCTCATGAAATTCAGAAAAGAATATAGTGACCGCAGCTGTTACAAAGGAAGCACAACATAAAGGGGACCAGAGAGTAGCCTTTGCTTTAGATAAATGGCTGTATCAGTTGACTGTGTCAAGCGGTTATGTAAATGGCCTTCTCTAGTCAATAAAAAGTATTATCTTTCCCAGCCAGCCAGTCCTGCATGGGAAAGTACATATGTATGTGGCTTTCATAAAAATTGAAAAACCAACAAAATTAAGTTTGAAGAGAGCAACAGGCTTGAGCTGGCTTTAACTGATGTATTCCTTCCTGGAGACTGAGGACAACCAGCACCATGCTGGTGAGCTTACAGGGACAAGTAAAAGCAATCATGTCTGTACTGTGATCCAACTGTACATTGCAATCATTATATTGTGTTTGTGTTGTGATTTCATTATATTGCTGTATCATTCTGCAAAATCAAGGTGCCATGTAATGTCAAATATTCACAAACAAGTAAATTTTATCTAAAACATTAAACCATCCTTGTGTGGAATATCTAAAAGAACCTGCCTAGAGAGTACTGGATTCTGACAATTTACAATACAAGATTTTGCTGGATTTGGCTGGATAGAGTTAATTTTCTTCATAGGAGCTGTTATGGGGCTGTGCTTTGGGTTTGTGCTGAAAACAGTGTTGGTAATACAGAGATGTTTTCGTTACTGCTAAGCAGTGCTTACACAGAGTCAAGGCCTTTTCTGCTTTTCCCACCACCCCACCAGCAAATAGGCTGGGGGGGCACAAGAAGTTGGGAAGGGACACAACTGGGACAGCTGACCTCAACTGACCCAAGGGTTATTCCAGACCATATAACATCATACTCAGCATATAAAGCTGGGGAAGAAAAAGGAAGGGGGGGACATTCGAAATGATGGCATTTGTCTTCCCAAGTAACCATTAGGTGTGATGGAGCATTGCTTTCCTGGAGATGGCTGACACCTGCCTGCCCATGGGAAGTGGTGAATGAATTCCTTGGTTTGCTTTGCTTGCATGCGCAGATTTTGTTTACCTATTAAACTGTCTTTATCTCAACCCACAAGTTGTCTCACTTTTACCTTTTCCAGTTCTCTCCCCCATCCCACTGTGGGGGGGAGTGAGCAAGCGGCTGTGTGGTGCTTAGTTGCCAGCTGGGGTTAAACCACATTTATAAATATAAAAGTGAGAGTCAATCTGGGAAAAAAATATCCCAAAGCTAAACCACTGTCTCTAACAATTCTAGCAGAATAAAAAATCAAACCCAATTATTGTATTTGGAGTGATTAGAAGGTAGGAAAAGGGAGAAAAAACTGAGTAGTTACAACTCTATAACTACTGTGGCTTGTCCATTACATAAAAGCATTATGTAACTCTTTCAAGTTTGAATTTTAACTCAGTTTAGGAGGGTGAATAATTCCATTTATGTCCAGATACAATGTGATCAGCCTACAGAGTGTTATAAGTATGGTGATCCATGTCTTCAAATCATTGGGCTGCATTACTCACATGTCTGCATATGACACATCTAGTTTTTCAGTAAGCCAGTGAGAAGAAAATATTGACTGATTTAATATATTGTAGTTTATTTCTTATAGTTATTAGTGGCAGATTTTATGAAATATTCCTTCTAATTTTTTAAAATACTTGTATTTTTCTGAAAATGTTTAGGTTACTGTTAATAATATTTAACATTTTGCTTTCCACTGTTTTCTATAAGTCTTGCAGGCTGTACTGGCAATGCCTTAATTGAAAAAACAAGATGGTATTGCTTGAAAACTTTATTTTAAAAGAATATCTTATTCATCATTCAGTGTTTAGCTTTGTTAAGTTGTGTCATATCAGATTAAAAGCAAGTATCAAAAAATGAATAGTGAAATCTCCACTCTGCCAAACAGCCAATATATGATGTCAGTAACTATCAAAACAACCTGTAAGTCTTGGATACATCTTTCCTAATCATAGAGCAATTTGGTCTGGAGTCTTATGAGAATGAAACTCTCCTTCATCCAGGTACAGTATCAAATCCATAGATACTTTATGGGCTGTAAACAGCTAATGGATTAACTCCCTTGCACTTGAAAAAACTAAAGAAAGGCTCCCCTGCTTCTCATGGAGCTTTCACAGATACCCTTTTTGCTTTTTAGTAATTCAAAGGAAAGTCTCTCATTGTACCACTGTGATAAGATACAGTGAGTTGAGGGGAAGTCTAATTAGATTTGACATTTTAATTGAAGAATGATAAATGCCCTTCACCAAATTTTGTAGAAACTGTTCACAGGTGACTGCTTACATAATAGATTTTATCCATGGAAGCCTCAAGGTATGCTTTGAAAGTCTTTTTGGCTGCAACTAAGAGAATGCAAAATATCTTCTTCTTCATTTCGCCATATCTCACTCTGTTGTGAATGTTATATATTCTTTCACATTATCTTAACTATTGATCAGACAGTTGTTTGTAATGCAAAAGCTATTTATTGGTATGTTTGTAAAGGTTTATAAAATTTACAAGTGGGAAATAAATCGAAGTAGTATATACCAGTTAATAAGAATATGATAGAAGAAATAATGAAAAAAAAAAAAAAGTGGTTTATTTTCAATTGAAGGCAAATGTCCACTGCATATTCCTAGTACATGTGTGTTATAAATACCTCGGTGTCTGTTTGCAAAAAAAAAAGGAGGCAGAGCACTTCTCTTCCTGATCAAAATGCCTTTCAGTCATTAAGGTCTATGTTCCCTAAACCTCTATGTACTCTCTGCACGTAGTGATAAAATTTCCACAGGCCAGCAGATCAATTCCTGAGTGGCTTTGCTATATATTCTCCTACATGTCACAATTAGCATTTTCCAGCTACACTTCTAATTAGCATATTCTGAGTTGGCTGGAACTACTAGATATCTTAGACTTGCCTCAATTTTCCATGTTTTTAAGTGTGTCTCTTAGGCTCAACATGAAAATTCAAAAATTAGTGGTTATTACTAAAGGGTTAGTGACTTAAATAAATTACAGGAATGTCTGTGCTATTAACCTAAGGAAGGGCTAAGTGTATCTATATAGATCTAGTCATGGACAATTAGGGATATCTGTAGTTTCTGATTTAATTCAGCTTGCATTAGATTCTTAACTTGAATCTCCCTTTGTGAAATTCATCACAATATAAATAAATAGATCCTATTTGTTAAACATTAGAAGCACAAATGCATTGTAAAAGAAATCTATACTCAACAAAATATTTTACAATTCTGTTAAATGGTTAAATAGCTCAATAACAAAAAAAATATTTTATTGAGACTGACAATGGCAATTATGCTGTTTATCAGCAAAGTGAGGTATGAGACATATTTGGAGGATAACAAGGGCATTGTATGGGCAATCACATGCATACCAATAACTTTTTGAAACGTAGAATATTTGGGCACAGCACAAAGAGACAGATAAAATGTTTGAGGTAAATCATTTTGCTACAACTGATATCCCCCTTAAATTACATGTAAATTATGGCAATGATAAAACTAGCTGACAAAGCCAGAAACAAACAAAATGCTCCTCAAATGAAATTATCATATCTTTAACAGCTATATCAAATGTGACTTAAAATTATAGCAAAAAGGTTTAGTCATCACTTTTTGTATATCCTTTCCTCTTTGATCCTTGCTAATGGAAATGCAGTAGCAGAAGACATGAAAAAACAAGCTAGAAACTTCTAGAGTACATATTTCTTCCTTAACAGCCCAGAATAGAAATGCAGTAAAAATTAAGTCTTTAGGTTTAGATTCACAAAATTACTGAGGAATCAAAAAATACAACATAAAGGACTTGTGAGCATCAAAGCGCAGGAGCACAAGGGATGAATACCTGTTCTTCAGCCACTTGAATGTCTGGTGGTGACTGGCCTTCACCAGTAAAGCTTCTTCTGGGTCACATTGTGTATGGTCTTAGGCTTTAATTCCTGCCAGAGATTGCTGCCTGCAGTCCTCTAGCTGTTATGTGTAAATCCCAACACACTGTGTTTGCATTTCTCTGCAGAATCCAAGCCAATTCCTGTTTCAACTACATCAAAACCACACTCAACAGCAGCATATCTGCCATAACTATTCTCTCAAGAAAAAACACTTGGATAGAAACTGTTGCTTTCTCACCATGCAACAGCCTACTCCTGTGATATTTCCAAGGAGAGACTTCAGTCCTATGCTTCCTTCACCTGGGAGGAATCAGAATTTTTCAACTTACTTTGTCTTGCAATGTCCTTTCATAAAGGAATACTCTTTAGAGATATAGAAGTCTGTAGATCTTCCATGTATCAGAGAGTAATAAACATGAAAAGCCTGCATAAAGCACAGGACGATAAATACCCTTCTCACTTTGATTTATTTCAATTTGTTCCACAAACAGGATGAAACCAAATCAGTCTAATTTAAACACTTAATTCAGGCAGTGCTATGTCTAACTACCCATGACTTCAAGCTTTTTGGGGGGGATTTAGGTAAGTTAAGGATTTGGATATTTCAGGTGGTTTTCTATCAAACCATAAGCTACAATGAAACTTCAAGAATACATCTTTTAATGTATGGGAATGGGGTTTGGGGTCAGTTCTCTTCCACCGCTCTCTCCTCTGGGGGAGGACTCCTCACTCTTCCCCTGTTCCACCGTGGGGTCCCTCCCTTGGGAGACAGTCCTCCATGAACTTCTCCAGTATGGGTCCTTTCCACAGGCTGCAATCCTTCAGGCACAGCCTGCTCCAGTGCGGCCTTTCCCATGGAGTCATGTCCATCTTTGGGGGCATCCACCTGCTCCGGCTTGGGCTCCTCCACGGGCTGCAGGTGGGCATCCGCTCCCCCGCTTACCTCCATGGGCTTCAGAGGGACAGCCTGCTGTCTCACCACGGGCTGCAGGGACTTCACTTCCTCCAGCACACCTCCTCCCCCTCCTTCCTCACTGACCTTGCTGTGTGCATAAGGGTTTCTCTCACATCCCACTCCTCTCTCCACTGCAGGTTTCCCCTCTTAAATCTGTTATCCCAGAGGTGCTACCGCTGTCGCTGATGGGCTCGGCCTTGGCCAGAGGCGGGTCTGACTTGGAGCTGTGGAAGTTTCCAGCAGCTTCTCACAGGAGCCACCCCTGTAGCCCTGTCCCCTGCTACCAAAACTGCACCACACAAACTCAATACATTTACTCAGCAGGGTGCAAAGAAGGGGTTTTCAGGTTGGAGCAACATATAAACACTCTCAGGCTTGGTGGTGATACACCACAGGGCATGTTCCCCAGCAGGTGTTGGAGCAGCTAACCCTGCCAGGGCAGAGGTTCCAACCCAGGCAGAGTTGCAGATAGTGGGAGCAGCCCTGTAAGTCCCAGGCTGCAGGGAGTGCCTGGGGCGTCTCCTAGGGCTAGAGGCATGGTACCCTTTCCTGCAGGAGGTGTACTGTTGTTGAAGAGCTGTGTCACCAAGTGGACGAGTTATAGGAGGAATTGAGCAGGCTGTGCAGCATCAAAGAGGGTGAATGAGAAATAGGCAGGATCTTCTCAGGGACTCTACAGCTTCAGAGCCCAGGACCCCAACTGCAGTAGAGACACAGCAGGGTCCATCCCTAGCAGAATGGTAAGTGCAAATTCGGGGGAATGCAAAGGCTGGAAGCTGGTGACTTCTGGCACTAAGAGGGTGGCTCCTGCTCCACCTGAAGACTTGCAACTATGAAACAGGTTCAATGCCCTCAAAGCTGAGGAAGAGGAGCTGGAGGAGGAGGTGCTTTCAAGCAAAGCATCTGGGCTGACTGACCAGGAGCCATACAGGAGTATCAGGTGGAAACGGCAAATTATAGTAGTGGCGACTCCCTGCTGGCAGGGGGGTGGAGACACCCATGTGACACCCTGACTTGGCATCTGGACAAGTTTGCTGCTTGCTGGGGCCCCAAATCTGGGATGTTGTGGAGAGACTGTCAAAGCTTGAACAATTATGACCCCCCACTGTTCTTCTATATGGGCACCAATGGTACTGCTAGGGGCAACCTGGAGACTATCAAAAGTGACTACAGAGGTCTGGGGGGTGATAGTCAGTGATATGGGGTCCCAGGTGGTGTTGTCCTCAGTCCTGCTGGTGAGGGGACAGGGTGTGAGGAGGATGGGGCTGGTACTGCATGTCAACTACTGGTTGCAGAGCTAGTGTCAGCATCAGGGATTTGGTTTCGACAATCAGGGGACCCCATCTGAGGATCAGCATCTGTTTGGGAGAGATGGGATCCACCTCACTAAGTGGGGCAAAGGTATCTTTGGCAATAGGACGGCTGCCCATCATCTAACAGAAGGACTTTACTCTAGTAATGATGGGGGAAGGAGGGAGTTTCCAGCAGCCCTGTCATGGAGTAATGGATAGGGCTGACAAGCAAAGGACCTGGGATGATGTGAACAAAAGGGAATAAAGCAGGGCTGAAGTTTGGTCACCTTGAGCATTTGCACGTAAGCAAGCAAGTGCCTAGAAGGCATCATTATGGGGAAACATCCCACAGACTGAAAAATCAGCATGCTGGGATGCCTCTATGAAGCGCCTGTATACTCCCACACATACATGGGGAATAAACATAAGGAATTAGAGATCTGTGTGTAGTGGCAGGGCTATAATCTTGTTAGGATCATATTGATGTTGTGGAATGGCTCAGATGATTAGAGTGCTGCCATGGACGGATACAGGCTCTTTAGGAAGGACAGACCTAGATGAGGAGTGGAATTTCCCTATGGGAAACAGCAGCTGGAATGCATGGAGCGGTACCTGGGGATGGATGATGAGACAATTGAGACCCAATGGGTAAGGTTTAAAGAACAGACCAGTATTGGTGCCATTGTAGTGGGTGCTACAGGCTGACAGACCAGGAAGAACAAGTGGATGAAGCTTTCTACAGACTAGCAGTAGCCTCACAACTGCAATCCTTGGTTCTCATGGGAGATTTCAACCACCCTGATGTCTGCTGCTATCATCATGAGATAGTGGAGTTCAGGATCCTGACAGGAGGGAGCAGGCAAAAAGCAAGATCACAGCCCTGGACTTCAGGAAAACAGATTTTGGCCCCTTCAAGGATCTACTTGGAAGAGTCTCATGGGATAAGGCCTTAGAGAGAAAAAAGGCCCAAGGAAGCTGGTTGATATTGAAGGATTACTTCTCCAAGCTAAAGACCAGTCCATCCCAATGAGCAGGGAATCAGCAAAAATGCCAGGAGGAGTGCATGGATGAACAAGGAGCTCCTAGCAAAATCAAATGTAAAAATGTAACATGCAGAATGTGGAAACAAGGACAGATAACTTAGGAGGAATATAAACACACTGAGCATGCAGAGGTGTGGTTAGGAAAGCCAAAGACTATCCGGAGTTGAAGCTAGTAAGGGATGTGAAGGACAACAAGAAGTGCTTCTGTAAGTACATAAGTCGCAAAAGGAAGACTAGGGGAAAATGTGGGCCCACTGCTGAATGGGGCAGGGGCCCTGGTGACACAGGACATGGCAAAGGCTGGGGTACTGAATGCTTTCTTCACTTCAGTCTTTACTAGTAAGACCGGCCTTCAGGAATCATAGAACATGGAATGAATTGGGTTGGTAGGGACCTTTAAAGATCATCTAGTCTAACCCACAGGAGAATTTTTCATTAGATAAGCTTGCTCAAAGCCCCATCCAACCTGACCTTGAACTCTTCCAGTGATGGCAGAACCACAACTTCTGTGGGCAACCAGTTCCGGTGTCTCACCACCCTCATCATAAAAAATTTCTTTCATACCTCAAATCTAAATATATCTTCTTTCAGTGTAATACCACTGCGCCTTGTCCTGTCACTACAGGCCATGGTAAAAAGTTTGTCCCCATACAGGTCCATGTCTTTCTTGTGCTGGGGGACCCAGAGCTGGACACAATACTCCAGGTGGGGTCTCACAAGAGTGGAGTAGAGCAGGAGAATCACCTCCCTTGACCTTCTTGCCACACTTCTTTTTATGCAGCCCAGGATACGATTGCCTTTCTGGGCTTCAAGCTCACCTTGCTGGCTCATGTCCAATTTTTCATCTAACAGTATACCGAAGTCCTTATCCACAGGACTGCTCTCAATCCATTCTTTCCCCGGTCTGTATGGATATTGGGGATTGGCCCGACCCAGGTTCAGGACCTTGAACTTGTCCTTGTTGAACTTTATGATGTTCACACAGGCCTGCTCCTCAAGCCTGTCAAGGTCCTTCTGGATGACATCCCTTCCCTCAAGAGAATCAGCTGCACCACTCAGCTTGATGTCATTGGATAACTTTCTGAGGGTCCGCTCAATCCCACTGTCTATGTCAAAACTGTTGGGTTTTTCTTTAATCCAAGGACTTGAAGATGAGGGAAATTCTGGAGCAAGGAAGATTTACCCTTGGTGGAAGAGGATGAGATCAGGCAGTATTTACGCAAGCTGGCCATACATAAATCCATGGGCCCTGATAGGATGCACCCATGAGTATTTGGGGAGCTGGCTGGCTCTAGGTGCCCCTGCTTGAACAGGAGGATTGGACACGATGACCTTCAAAATTCCCTTCCAATCTCAGCCATTCCATGATTCTGAGATTAAGAACCAAGTAGGTAACTGCTGGAAAGATAGAATAGCTCTTGGAAAAATTTAAGATGCCTACCTTCCATTCAAAGCTGACATTTCCATTCCACAGAATTTAAAGGGATGGAAAATCACCCCAAATACACTTAGAGGAGCAGATATTCAAACAAAAACTGAAACCAGAAAGGAAAATTCTCCATGATCAGACTAGCTGAAGAACAGAAAAACTGGAGAACAGAAATATATCCTTTTAACATTGTGGTATGAATTCTAAGACAAAGCGGTAATGTCCAGACAATGTAAAAAAACCCTGATTTTCCCATTGCTGCCTACCGTAAGTATTGTCACAGCAGACACATGCAGTTCAACACCTAGGGATGAAGATAAATTTGCTACAAAGTTAATTTATTTTTCTTTTAAATAATTTTCAGGGAAGATGTGGAGAGATTAATTTGACTTCGGGCTAGGAGGCTAGTTCCTTTCATTACAGCTTTTCAATTTATTCACTTCATAGGTTCACAAGGGTGATATACATTATTTTCAAAGACACTATGGTCTGAGATTTTGTTTTGCATGTCTCCAGACCTCTTGGGTTTTTCATCTTACAGTACATTATCTGCAGAACAATAACAGGAGTAGTAATAATAATAATAATAACAATAATAATAATGACAGCAATAGTGTGTGGGAGAATCCATCTGAAACAAGCCAATGTAAAGAATGGAATGATGCATTCTTTATACTTTGTTCATTATAAAGAAAACAAGTAACCATAAAATATGGTATGTTTTCCAAGTCTCTCACGAACACCTCTTACCAGCTCTGTTCATTTCCACATTATCCCACAGTTCTTTTATTACCTAATCCCAGACCTATTTCCTTAGAAGAATTTTAAAAACATCTGTTTTCTTCAGTGAGTGCTAAGCATCATGATTATAATGATCCTTAGGCCTCCGAATCAGACTGAAGCCCCATGGTGATAGAAGATATTCATGTAAGAAAACAAAGTAGAAGTTTGCACCTGGCACATCCATATAAGACAATGTATAATTTGCTTTTCTGTTTCTTTTTTATTTTTCTTTTATTCTTGCTTTCTAGATGATCAGTCATATACACTAGTGAAAAACCAAGATTTTAATGTACTTTGACTTGGTAGAATATTATACATCAGTGGATGCACAATGTCTTAAACTTTTTGAAGGACTTTTCAGATCAGACCAATCAGCTGAAAAGTCCTCCTGGATATTTTCAGAACTGTATCTTAAAGCAAGATTAAAGTAATTGCTTGTGAAGCAGCAATAATCATACATTAAAAAGTTTTGAGACTAAACTGATGGAAACAGGATTTGACCCTTTGTTTGGCTTTCATGTGATGCATGTAGTCAGAATCATGCAGTAGTTACTTAAACACATCTCTATACTTTTCATGAGAAACTGTCACCTTTGTAAACTTTAATAGACCCCCTCTGTGGACTATGACAAATGCGTAGCAGAATAGAAATAAAACTTCTGAGCACCCAGCACTGCAGCTGAACCTAGGAATTTGCTTTCTAAAATTTCTAACTCTTTGTTTAAAATGTATATGCTTAGAAAATTTATGTTTAGCTTCAGAAAATTTTGTTCCTTAAAACATACCCTCTCTAACGATTTTTAGCCAAGTTTTCAATATCAAAAGTTTCATTATCTGTCTGCTGCTCGTACTAAATTGGCTTGACTGTTTTCAGAGCAGTCCCACTAAAGCTAGTCTGTCTGGTTCTGCTTTGAGTGTGAAAAAGCTTTCTTCATTTTGTGGGAATTTTCCCAGCACAATCTCTCACTATTATGTTTGTTGACTTTAATATAATCCCATATAGGAAGCAAAAGCATTGAAACAAGCACATAAGTTTCAATTAATCTAAATTATTTTTGTGTTTTTGTGTCTTCTGATACTTTATTTACCATAGAGGTCTTTGAGTGCTTCAGTTAATTTTGTATAAATCACAAATTCAATGTCTATTTGATAAATCTTTGAAAAAGAGAATAGAAATATTATCAATTGATGAAAACAGTAATTGTAAATTTCATATATGATTATATTATAAGCAGATTGGATCATAAGGAAAATACTCAGAATTCATATTCAGTCATTATAATACAAAAGCATTCCAAGTTGAATGATATATTATTATCTAAGAAAAATTTGTAAGAAAATTGCCTAATTAATTAATTGAGATAGAGATAAAAGATTAAGTCCAACTGTGTAATACTCATGAAAAATAAAACATTATGCAAGCATCTTGTTTTGCTCTTCAAAAGCCTTGTGAAGAGGAGTATATATGTAATTATAAATTATTTACTATTTTTTATTGTATTATTTCTTTAATGCAATGCTGTCCACATAATCTTAATGAGCAGCTCCAGATATTAGGTACAAATTGTCATATAAATGTGTAGTCTAAAATTATAGAACATTATTATTTTGAGTAATACCTACTATGGTGAAGTGTTTGAAATGTTGACCCTTGAATAATAATAGCATGCCACTGTAAGAAAAGATTTTTTATCATCCATATCAGTGACTTTACTATAAATAGTACTGAGCCTGCTTTTCTACAAACATCAAAGGTTTGAGTTAAGCTACCTGGTAGAAAATATTATGATCGGTCATAACCTTTTGTTCTTTTTTTTAATTATTTCTTGAAAGTTGGTTTTTTTATGTTAAAAAAGTTCCTGTTCTGTTTTTTGACCCAAACATAACAGTCAGTTTGCAAAACTGATACAGAGCATGCAATAAATCTACTTTACTTCCTCTTATGAAAATAACACCTGCAAAATTATACAGCAAGGAGATGATATTTCTGATTTCCACAATACATTTATGAACTATTAGAATGCAAAATATATTTGAAAATTAGATAAAAGTGATTATTAGGATATTTAAAACTTTAGCTATGAACTCTAGCCACATTCTTCTCTCCTTTGTGAATTGTTTTCTGACAAAACTGCTTTATAAGGTAAATATATAGTTACTTGAAACTTTAGAATTAATTAAATAAACCTAATTCAACATCTAGATAATAAGACATGTATTGTCTTTGGCTTTTCTTAACTGAAGTAACAAATTCAAAATTTGTTTGTGCATGCTGTAACCCAGAATATAAACCACTTAAATCTAGATTGTTCCCTTCTGTGCAAAAATATGACTGTGAAGTAGTAAAGTACCCTGACAATTTTCTCCAGACTTCTCTCACTGTGTTTTTTATCACTGAAGTGTAGGATATTTTCTCTGTCATCTCCCTTGTCCTGCACGGAACCTTCCCAAAATTTGTAAATCCCGACAGATTCCACGGGAATACCAGATACTTGCTTGAAGTTCTTCTGCATCTGCTCTGGCTCTGGTTTCCATAGCCCTCCAGCCTGAATAGTAGGCCAAAAAACTTTAATAATTTTAACTATAATTGCCATAATCTGAGTTCTAGCAAAAAAAAAAAAAAAGTAATCTCTTCATGTGATTCTGTCATGGACTTCTGGAGAGAGAGAGAAGGCAGTAGCAAAGGGAGGTAGAGACCTGCCTTCTGTGTTCCTCAAGTAATATAAACTTGTAAGTTAGACATTTTCTGCTGGCATCAATTCAAGGAATACATGGATTTAATAACTCCTGTGTATCATTTGTCTTCATATCCTATCTTCAGCACTACTCTTTCTTATGTTCTATAACACTTACAAAATTAGATAATACCAAAACAATATAAAAAAAAGATTCCTAAAGTTTTGATAAAATAAATAGTCTTCTACGCAGATGTGTCCCATCATTTGAGATGCCTTAGAATATCAGGAACACCTGTATAGGGCTGTTATGGGTTTGTGTGGCGCGGTGTTCCTTGGTGGCAGGGGAGGGGGGCTGCATAGGCAGCCCCTTTAAGAAGCTGCTGGAAGTTCCCCGGCGGCAAAATGTTGGACCCGCCTCTGGGAGGGGAGTGACGGTGGTAGC
>VYZV01031535.1:51375-73227 GCA_013401275.1 Pandion haliaetus | reverse complement strand
CCATGTTTGTTATGGCTTCGTAAAGGGCTTGGCCATTTAGTTCCATACTAATGTCCAATTCCATACTAGGGAAAACTTTTCAGGTAGATACAAAGATACTGTATGAATTTAGACAGAAGTTCAAGATTGAACATGAATTTGTTCAATTATGTATGAAAAAAACCAAGAACTTTAGCAACTGCACTGAAGAACATGCAAGTTTTGATATATTTTAAAAAATCCTTACCTCACTAGAACATAATTATTTCTACTCAAAATAATTTCTTAGAGACAAGTGGTTGTTGTATTTAGTAAACCATTACTACATAAAGCACCTTCTCAGCAGGACATCTCAATACTTCTAGACAGGATAAAAAAAACCCCAACCAAACAAACACCCCCCCCCAAAAAAAACATCTCAATGAGGAATTACTGACCAATTCCTGTTTGCCCATGTCTTCTTTCAGTTTAAGTGCTTCTGGTACAGATACTGTCCTTTCTCCTAATTTAGGCACCACTATCAACAGTACTTGTTTCAAGAATACTACAAGAGGGATTGAAGCAGACCAATTTTTTGGAAACTGGTATTCTGCAATAACCAATTTCAGTTCAAAAATAGATGGGATTTTGCTGCTACCGATTCTTCCTACTAAACAAGAAACTAAACAGAAGTGTCTAACAAATCAAGTGGTCCTACTCTCCTGTTTATGTGCTGGAAGGAAGATGAACCTTCACAAAAACATCAATAGCCCCCATATCCCCAGTGACTACCAAGCGAGACCCAGATGACTACAACCCTAGCTTGGGTACATAAGTTCGGAGAAATGAAATTGTGCCACACTTGATTTTTTGGAATAAGTTCTCAAAACTCTCAGTTACTTAAGCCCTTATATCATATACCTAATACATTACTATCACTGTGGCTACCCTGCAAAAACATTTGCCAAGCATACCTTCTCCGTGGCGCTTGTGCAATGGCTCCATTTAGCTCAGCTCCCTTACTTCAGGTGAAAAATCACAGCAAGAAAGAAAGAGAAGGATGAAACTAAAACAGGTGGCTCTTGCCTGTCGCTTTTATACATATGTATATACACAGGCACACATACATATACTAGTTGCATTTAAAAAAATCAGAATCATTATCACTATCTTAGTATTAGGATGTGCTGTTGTCTTGGTGAATCATTTTTCCTTAGGGATGTTGCGTGGATAACAGTTTCACTCATGTTAATTCTATTTACATTGGGAGCACTGTAGTAACATTTAATGTGAAGCTGTGTTTCATTCATGAGCAAGAAAAATGTCACTTTCCTTTCCCAAAGCACCAAAAGGCTCCTTTCACTGTCACAGAACACAATTATATGTTAGGGCTCTGCTGTCTCTTTCCAGCCAACAAGGCAAGAAAATGACCTTTCTTTAACCTATGGCTAAATTGCATTATATTTGGTCCAGTGGATATCCTTTTTTATATTCTCCTGTATCAAGTGCCTTCTTACTAACGTTACAAAGTGGGCACCTGCATTTCACATCTCCTAGTGATTTCATTTTTTCCAAAAAAACTTGCTTTCATTTGAGGAGGAATGTTAACTCTTACTCCACATTTCATACCCTGATTTGTAACGTTTGTAAATACCGCAAAACACTCAAAGCTGCAAGGAGTCTCCGCCATAAGAATTTGGCTACTGGCTGCTGCACTTAGCTCCACAACAAAATGACGGAAAAGGTCAGGAAGAAATACGCCATGCACACTGACTTACTCTGTGTCACGCTGTGGTCTTGTGCAGAGTAACACCACACTGAAACAGTCCCCATATTCCTCCCCCATTTTGTGAAGCAATCTGCATGTCTGGTCTGTCTTGTTTATGGGTAGCTTAGTAATGGAAGGAAAGAGACATTCCCCACAGCACAGGTATCTCAACTGTGCTTCTGTTTACATGAACAAGATGCTTGGGGAAGCAGAAAAAAGTAGCTGTGACATTTATGAAGTAAACCACTGCTGATCTGCACAAAGGAGCAAGTCAGTAGTGGAGGATTTGTGAACACTATGCTGAATGGCAAATATCATTGCTGAAGAAAATTGCACCATACAGGTACAATGTTTTAAAATTAAGAAAGTTCAGAGACAAAAGAACACCATGCAAATAATTACTTACACACTGTTATGGGTTTGTGTGGCACGGTTTTCTTTGCTAGTGGGGGAGGGGGCTGCAGAGGTGGCTCTGTGAGAAGCTGCTGGAAGCTCCCCCAGCTCCAAGTCAGACCCATGTCTGGGCCAGGCCGACCCAGTCAGGGACAGTGGTAGCACCTCTGGGAGAACAGATTGAAGAAGGGGAACCTGCAGGGAGTGGGGGGATTGGAATGTGAGAGGAACCCCTCTGCAGATACCGAGGTCAGTGAAGAAGGAGGGGGAGGAGGGGCGCCTGAGGAGGCTGATGGCCCTGCAGCCCGTGGTGAGAAGGCAGGCTGTCCCCCTGCAGCCCATGGGGGTGAACGGGGGAGCGGAGACTCCTGAGGATGGCCATAACTCCATGGTAAAAACAGCACCGGAACAGTGTGTGACTGGAGAGCAGCCCGTGGAAAGGACCCATGCCGGGGAAATTTGGGAAGAACTGAAGCCCGCAGAAAGGACCCGCGCCAGGGAAGTTTGTGAGGAACTGCAGCCCGTGGAAAGGAACCACGATGGAGAAGTTCGTGAAGGACTGTCTCCCGTGGGAGGGACCCCACGGTGGAGCAGGGGACGAGTGAGGAATCTTCCCCCTGAGGAAAGAAGCGGCAGAGACGATGTGTGGCGAGCTGACTCAACCCCCATCCCCTGTTCCTCTGCGCCACCGGTGGGAGGAGGTAGAAAGCACCGGGAATGGAGCTGAGCTGGGAAGGCCGGAGGGGTGGGGGGAGGTGTTCTGATGTTTGGTTTCCCTTCCTAATACCCTTGTGTTTTGTTTTTGATTTGTAGTAAATTAAATGGATTTTGTTTCTTCCCCAAGTTGAGCCTGTCTTTTGCCCGTGACCATAAGTGGGGAGTGATCCCTCCCAGTCCTTGTCTCGACCCATGAGCCTGCCTTTGGATTTTCTCCTCATCCCAACGTGGCCAGGCGAGGGGGTGGGGGGTGAGTGAGCGGCTTCGTGGTACTTTGTTACCGGCTGGGCTGAAACCAAAACCACGACACACACATAGCTCATCTCACAGGTAGCCACATAAATAAGCTCCCCTAAAAAACATTTGGCATCACTGTTGATCTGGAGAAAATTCTAAATATTCATTTCAGTGCTCTTAGGTGTACAGGAGCTCTCAGGTTTGGTAATTCTCTATGTGAAAAGAAGGTTTCTGTCAACTGTTGCTAAAGATGACTCATATTAGTATCTCCTCTCTCTAAGAAGGAAAGTTGTGTAGCTTAAGGATACCTTCCTAAATGCTACCATTTTATCAGCACGTTGTTTGCTACGTTAACACTGAAGGTGTTATTAACATGGAGGTAAAATGTGACTGTAGGCACCAAAGGAGACAGGCTAGCAACATACATTACGTTAATCTTGTGAAGAGCACTGTTAAAAGCTTAACTCTGAGTTACTGCTATTACACTGAAAATAAATAGAAAGTACCAAACATTCAAAATAAAATGAAACAGTCATTTCTTGTTCTGTAGTAAAAGAAATCTTTGTATACAGTTGAAGACCTTTATATACATCCAGAAGCACTTCATACCCAAGTGACTGTTAGCTTGTGAAATGGCTGGGGCTACACACAGTTTTGGCATTTTCAAAATCCACATCATTCTGCATAACAGACTTGTAATATGAGGTATACATCCATATTACGAGGTATACTTGCATATGAGATACAGGTCCTATACGCTTTTGAAAGGACAAAACTACTGTGAACTAAGGATAAGATCTCTATTACCAATAATGGAAAAAAGACCGGAGAAATATCTGCACTAATTCCTCTGAAGACCACCAAATAAAATACAGGCTTCATATCCACCTACAGTAACCTGTATAATTATGGAACAAAAGCGCATTGTCCAGGATAAAACAAACAAACAAAAAACCCAACCCAAACAAAACAGCAAAAAGCCCAACAAAAAACAACCACCCAACCCCCCCCAACCACTGTAGATGCAGAGTGCTATCCTTTTCCTAAAAGCACAAGTCTGCATACACTACTAGAGTGTAAGCTCTGACACATGTTCACTTACTAAGCATCTAGCTCTGAAGTGGTGGTATTTGTTTATGGGTTTTACAAACGTATTTTGGCTTCAAAAATACTGCAAATAGAAGGATTTTAATCTATGCAAATTTCTACTTCCTAGAAAAAAACACGGAAATTCCTCCCACACATAGAATCTTCTAATATTTTAAATCTTACCCTTATAAAATGACAAGGAACACAAATCTGCAGTCTAAAGTAAAAACATTAACATGAAATTTGCTACTAAAATTGTCATTAGAGGGCCTATTCCTCATTTCAGCTCCAACAATTCCCAAACCCATTATTAATAGACTTCCAGCTAAGCTTTAATCAAGATTGGAGACCTAATCACAGTTAAAATATATATAAATCAAACTCTTATTCCTACTCCTACATACAATTCTTACAACAGTTGACTTTGAATTACATGCAGTGAAGATGTTGCCAGAAAAACAAGGATAGAAATGAAGTAACTGTGGTCCTACATGCACTGTTCTACGTGTGCTTTTCTGAGACCAGTAGAATGTGGTCCCGGGGTGATATCCCATCTGGAGCACTTTGAAGAGGAAACAGTTACTTTACCAGTGGCCTCAGCTGATCTATATATTTAGGGAACAGAGTATTGAATGAGCATGACAAAGTGAACATCATTTTAACAAGAAGGAAATGGTCAACTTGTTACTGGAAATAGCTCAATAGTTGGAGGAAGGAAAAAATTACCATCAGCAGACTAAGAGAAAAGAGATTTAGTTTGAATTTTTTTTTCCCCTGCAGTTAATGGACTATTTAATTAAAATAAAAAGATAAAAAAAGAAAAAAGGTTAAACTATAGCTACACCAAGCTTTATGTAACAGGTATTATTGCCTAGTAATACAACTATACCACTCAATTGATTTAAAACAATTTAAGGATGAGCACACATACAGAATTGGACCAAGGATTCCAGGGCTCACCAGAACTATTTCCAGGTATTACTACTCCTCAATACCATGATGGCCAGTGTGCTACTACCTGTGTCAGAAGAACACAGAGATATTTCTATTTATATTTTTTTCCCTTTAATTAAGACTTTTAGTAAGTTGTTTTGCCTTTAATTCCTAAACCATTTATTAAACACTTTCATTTCAATTGATCTCAAGGTCAGTCCAGTAGCCCAGGAGTTTTCTTCTTATTGAAATGAGCAGCTAATTCTACATTTGAAAAGTCATGTCTCAACAACACATCAATCTGTGTGACTTTCTGTGAAACCTTCTCGTTTAATACTTAAAGCTGCTGAGAATGAAGCATGATTTCCCTCTAGCTCTTGTCAAACTTTTTTTGTTAAGTCAAGTGCCAGGAGTCTTCTAAAAATCTCGTAAAGTACAAAGGTCTTTTGTTCTTTAAAGTGACAATCCTACTTCAGTTTCTTGCTTAAATACATTGTCTAGGAAATTAGTAGGTGTTCAAAACTTTGTAACACTAGTACCTTAGCAAAACAAACAAATGAATAAACAATCCTCCACTTTAGTGGGGGATGAGAGGACTTTCTGTATGCTAAAGAAAAGAAAAAACACAATGAAGATGTGACTGTAGTAACCAGACAGCAAGAAACACAACCGTTGGAATGTGAATGCTTTCTGACTTGATAGTTCTATAATGTACGATTGGAAAAAATGAACTCATTAAGATTACAAACTTACACAGTTAAGGTAATCCTCAGGATTACCCTCTTAAATAATATTTCAAAGTGAAGACTAAGCAAATGTAGTGAAACTGCTGGAGCTGCAACAGCTTTACTGGCTTTGAAAGTTAGAAATACTTTTTTTTCTGGGGTGGGAACATGCATTCTTCTAAAATCTGCACTTCTTTTAAAAATCTACATGCATTCCTCTAAAACTCGATGGGAACTGCACTGACGCACAGTGGCATAAATGAGTTCAGACTCAAACTTCATGAATTTAGCAATGTAATCCTGTGATTTCTTCTCTGAAGTTCAAATAAGAAAACTAAGAGAACCATTACAAAAGCACTGTGAGAAACACTGAAAAAAAAGTGTCTTATTAGCAGCTTGAGAGGGTCCATTTTACAACCACAGATGTTTGGAGGCTTCAATACTTCAATAACTTGGCTTTAAACCATCTTAAGCCGTATTACAGTCCAAAAGTAATTCAGATAACAAACTGTATTAGGTGAGTTTGGAATTAAAAATCCTCCTTTATCTATTCAGTATAAGGAAAGCAAGAGACAAGTTAATATTTCAGTGAAAGTGTGTGGCACACAAAATGTTAAGAAGTGAGCTAAGAATTTATTACTTTTTTTGGATAACATCCAAATGTTGGTGCACACAAATCCCAAATTAATCAGTTGACCAAAACACCAAGTAAATTTATCTCCCTGATGAGTTTAAACATAAAAGAAAACATGAGAAATTGAATTCTTATAGCATAAATATCTTGAAATCTGGAATGTAATCAACATTATCATATTCACTGAAAGTTAAAGACTTAAATTAATGAGTGCCATGTGTTTATCTACTAAGTTTCAACTTGCTAATCTAGTCCGATCATCATTTTCCAAGTCAAATCGTTATGAGAAATGCTCAATAAATGTTTAATAATGATCAAATGCATTTTTACATCAAAACAAACAACCCAAACTTAACACAGAATACATTTTCATTAACACATAAATATGGAAAATGGATCTGCAAGGGATACTAGTGTTCATAATAAAAAATAACCCTTTAGCATAAATGTATATATTGCCTGCATTGACAGGGTAAGAAAGCAATACATTTAGTGATCTGTGTGGCTGACTTTTAAAGTATTAGTTCAGATTTTAGCTAATGGATACTAATCCTCAAATCACAAATTTAATCTTTAAACTGCAGTAATAAATACATTTGTGAAAAGTTACCTGGAACATTTAAAAATCATGTAAAAAGTGAAGCATTATGCCCATGAGAAGTATCCTGCTTAGAAAACACGGATCAATTGAGAAAAAGTGTAGTGTAATGACAAAAANGAGGTGCCAATGGTAAAAAAAAAAAAAAAAAAAAAAAAAAAGTAGAAATCTATCCCTGCTGATTCCCACTGACAGGGACATTAACATCGGGATATTGGTACTGCACAGCCTGTATCATGTGGTCCTTTTTATCATGTCCTTATTATTCCAAAAACATAACTAAAGAAATAAAGAACAGTACTCCCAACTGTCAGGTTCTTCAGTTCAGTATCCAGCCCTCTATATTCCTAACCAAGGAAAGATTATTTCTGATTGAGTCACATTAAGCAGCGAACTCCACAGTCTATTTAGATTTTGTAATTCAGAGTTCTTTTAGCAGGATTAGGTTGATCTCAGCAGAGATGCACAGATTCCTAAGAAGTTAAATTCTCCCAGATTTAAAATAAATATATAAAGATGTCCAAGTTAATCATCAGAAACAGCCTAATCAGATTAAGGTTGTGAACTCTGGACTACCACAGTGTTTTCCAGCAGCTCAGCAAGCTTAATCCACAAATGGATAATACGATACAAAGCATTTCTATCAAATATTCCCTTGCAAGACACTAAACCTATCATTTTGGTAAAGGAAACAAATATCTTTGCTAAATCTAATGAGAGATTTAACCAAGATCTTTAAGCGAGTTATCAAGGGCTACATTTTTTGCCATGTTAATCCCTTTTCTCACAACAAAGGTATTTCTTTGGGTATTCAATTTCATTCTCATTTGAAATAAGATAGTTAAACAAATATTTCAATAGGAATATATTAAAGTAATTTCTTCTTAGAGCAGCTTCTTGTACTAGCAATTAATTTAAAACCCCAAATTTCAGAACCCCTCCTCTTCTACAGGCAGTCTGTTTCTCCAATATTTTATGTTCCCTTCTGCATCTCTCCTTTCATCCTGAAGATACCACAACCCCTTTCCTCCTACTTCACAGAAGTGTTCCCTGGCTGTGAGAGTACCAATACTGCACTGAGGTCTGAATATAGTTCTGCTAAAGGTCTGAGGATTAACAATGATACAATTTTGTTTTAAAAAAACTATGTGCATGAAATGTCACCTCTCATATGTTACCATGTATACTAAACTTTCCCACTGCATTAGAGTACTTAAAAGGATAAATTTTAAAACCACTATTATTTCTAGGGGCTTATTTTTAGAGATAATGGTATATTATAATGCTGGACATTCCTAATAAACAACATCAAACCCCCAAACAAGGTGCTTTAGAAGTCTTAACAACTTCTAGGGCACATAAGTGTCAAGGTTTCCCCACTCCTCCTTTCACAGACCAAAAGACAAGACTGCGTTTAAAACTAACGTTAGTGCCAAACAAAAAAATTCTTCCCATGTTACCTATTCCTTGAATTACTTTCTATGAAATGTAAGATTACTTTCAAGAATATACACTGCTTCTCCTTTATCTGTAGTGATAGTAATGGGACTAAATAGTACAGAGCCATTTCAAAATACCACTTCATTAGAAGTGGCTTAGTGTACATCACGTGTAATGTAACTTAGACTGCCTTATTAGCAAAGGTCATCCCCATAGTCTGATATTATTTGGTACATTTTACTTGTCAGTTAAGCTTTGATGAATACATACAGTTAACAGATTGAACAAGCCATGCAGATGTTTCTTATCAACTCCTGACAAATGGGAGATAGATAAGGCCATACAGTTCTCATGACTTGCCGATTTTGACATGCTGATATCTGTATAACAAACTGTTCATAACTACAAGCAGAAATTAAAAAACTGTGCCGTGGAATTCAACTTAGCTTGCAGCTAAGAAGCTGCACTTTTCTATCACAAATACTACGCCATTCTAATACATGGCATTTGCCATGGAACTAAAGTTTTGGGGCTACCCAAATAGTCCAAAATGATTTATCTATTTATTTTACAATGAATACACAAAATTGCACTTCCCTGAATTTATTAGTAAGAATCTTTTGCACCCGTAAGATTCTTTTTTGTAGTTCTTTATCCAAACCCCTAGAAATGCTCTTCTTCCCAGTGCTACCCTCATGTTCCCTGTTTGGCTTTCTACACCTCTCAATCATCTTTTCTGATCATTCTGTTGCTTCACTTCATTGTGCAGTTTAACACTGCATTTAAGTGCCTTCTTGTTTACAATCAGCCCAACTGAAAGTATGGTGCCCATATATAGCTCAGATGGCTGCATACTGCTACACAAGGTGTTTCAAACGTGGTAATATTCCACATTTCAGCTCTCATAGCCTATAATAGAGGTTAATTTTTGCTTATGCTTCACCTGAAAGAGCGACAGGAACTTTTGTCTACCAGCCCTGAGATTTACCTCAGCCCCCTGCAGAAAAGCATTAAAATTTCATGGTACCAAAAAAACCTAATCAGACTATTCATGCATAATCCTGCTCAATTTATAATGAAATAAACTATGGCTTAAGAACATGCAATTTTGGAATATAAACAGACAATATTTGAAGGCTTCAGAATCTGCATTTTGGCATTTGGATATTGGAAAATACATAACCTTCACTGTTTCTGAAGTACTCTTATAAACTATACAATCCTTGCGCTGCTAAGCTCAGGGTAAGGAAGAAGAGTCAAGAATGGCTGATGTTTTCCCTGTGCATTTGAGGACAGGATCCATCCTTAAACACAGGCCCAAGGGGACAGGAAAAAAAAGCCAAGGCTACTAACACATGGGTATCGTGGTCATTGTTTGTCTAGGACTGTCAGGGAGGACTTGCCATGGAAAAGCAGCTTTTTACTGACAGAAGAAAAGGAATAAGAAGGTAATATCCAAGAACTGTTTTGGGCCAGTATTTTCTCCCAGAATCAAACCCCTAACAAGCAGAGATCTTTATGGACAGTAAGGCAAGTGTTGCCACTCTTCTGTCTGCAAAACCCCAAGCAAAAATATTGTGCTTATGCCCCACATATTACAGGCACAGGGAGTTTGAAGCTTCTGGAAATGTTAAATTCATTGTGCCTCCACTGCAAAGTTAATCTGTGCACATGCAGTAAAACCAGCTTACTCAGATGCATCAGACTTGCCTCATATTCACAAATTACCTGTATGGTACATGCACCGTAGGTTTGCGCATATGCAGAAGTCTCAAGGATTCCCCAAGGAAACAAAATTTTGCCCAAACAAAATTACTGCAAAGAAACGGGAATGTGCCAGGAAAAAATCCCTGGCTGTAGCCTGTCTCCTGAAGCAGCCAAATCCGCTTTGTGGTTTTCAGGCTGACCCATGCGAGGAACTCTGGGAAGACGCTCACTCTTAGCCAAGACATCATAGGCTGGACTAATTTGCAGCAAAGCAATATTCAAGAAAATAAACTGTGTTTGTCAGGGAAGACAAAACATGATCATACATTTTACTGCACACCTCCAAAATCTGAGGGCTTATCCAAGTGGTAATACTGATAAATATTGAAAAGAGCCCTAATTTAGAATAAACGTTAATTGCTTAGGACAACGACATGCAATTGCACACGTGTACATGTATCTTAATGGCGATACAAACAATATTTTGTTGGTCAAATTTTTTTCTCCCAACTATAAATCAGCACTTACTTTTCATGGAAATGCTCTGAGTATGTTTTGGACAACTTCTGATTAATTTTCATTTGTTTTCTAAGAACAAAAACATTTTTCTTCAGAACATAACAGTCTTCTCAAACAGAAATGTAAATTAACCACCTTTTATTCTCCAAACAATGCTCATTTTTCACCATAAGTATCAGATTTAATGCCAACGGGTATTTGTTTATTTTATAAATAAAACTGTATCACCTCTTCAAGTACAATTAATAGAAAACGACTCTGAACACATTTTTGAAGTACAGCTTAAGCAGTTACACATTTATTAAGTATTGCCTCAATTCACGTAGCTAGTTATTCCACTGTTCATATTATCCCTATGAAAATTACAGAGATAAGCTTGAAACGTGCAGACCAGACATACTCACTACTTCATTCATCAAAGAGCTGCCACTTACAATGGGATCATGCATCTAAGTTATGTAAAAGCATCAGCAGCTTTAGATTTCTTTTATAACATTTATCCTTTCTTGGTTTCTGAACAGCACCCATTACTTTGTAACACTATGGCATTATCAGAGCCTGTAAGACCTATTCTTCCACAAATAATACACACTTCCTTTGCAAGTCTCACCAGGAGACCTTAGCTAATATATATATATAAAATGTATATAATACATATAGAGTATATTCTAAACATCTATGTGAAGTTTAAATTTCTATCAATAGGTGGCAACACTGTTACGTGCAACACATGAAGCATATGTGTTTATGTACATGCACATGCCCAGACAATTTCTGTACCACCATGGCACGCTTTTTCACATGTTGCTTCATTTTTTTTTAAATGTTACCCGACACCATTTTCCAACTATGTACAAGTAAAAACTATCTTGTTCATATGCTTTTATAGAATATATGGATGGACTGTTGTGATAATTTTAAGTTATTTTAGTAATTCTCCCTGACAGACTGCAAACTGTACCAGTTGTATTAGGAGGCAAATATGTGCATTTGGTATATGATCAAGTGGATAACGCATACCATGGCTGCTACTTGGGAACCAAAACATTTTTCAGGAAGACTGAAGAGTTGCTTGTGCCCCTTGTGAAGGCCACATGGCTGCTAAGGCACTTAGGGAATTTTAAGGGTGTTGAACCTTCTGCTCATTTGTCATCACAACCAAATTTTACATTGCAGTATGATGCAGAAAAAGTCCAATTTCTGAACAGAAAACTTTAAACGTGGTCATCTGTTTAGTGTGTCTTATGTTGAGTCTCAGATCCAAAACTGAGGGTGGGGGAGGGTGGGAAGTACCAGTTGGGGGTGTAAAATTGCTACTTTATAGAAAAAAGTCCTGAGGTACAGCCAGGGTACGCGATTCACTCAAGGTCAAGAGAAGCTGCCACTGGTAAATCAGAAACAAAATCTGCCTCTCCTACCTCAACTGTGAGCTTTAGCCAACAGGCAGATGCCATCTTGCAGATGACATAGGATTCGCCACAGTCGGCAAACCCAGAGCACTGTTAAAGCTAAGATACCTTCATAACAGCTCAGTATCACAAAGCACAATAGAGTAATTAATTCACTTCCCAAATAAATTTTTTTAAACTCCAGTCACACGAAACAAGAATAGCACTAGAAAGCCTAGTGCTACTAACCCTACAGTTCTATATATGCTGTTGGTCTATAGAGAAAAGCTAAACCTTCAAAGAGACAGGATTATACAATGAGATAGCAGTTCAACATACACAGATAGTATTTTTTTATTTTCTGAACTACATTCATCTCCTTTTTCAGCAGGGGCTTTTTTTTTTTTTAAATAAAGAAAAATCCAACTGTGTATTCTCAACTGATAAGAAATGAATGTGGGTGTCAGTGCAACAGGAAAGCTGTAGAAATTTTGATAAAAGCTCTTTCTGGGGGGGAAGAAAAAAGGCATCAAAGAGGTTATGTTGGACAATGTTTCGGATACCATGGTTACAGCTGACCAGAGAAGGAGGCTTCCTGCACTACTTTCTCTTTGGATACTCCATTAATTTTCTGTTTAACATCAATGGCACAAGCTGGCTAGGGTTCAAACATGATAAAAGAGGCATATAAACAAAAGAGATTTAGGGATTACTTGGACAGCATTAAAAGTGGTATCACAATTTAAACTACTTCAAGTGTTATGAGGATAGTTAAAATCCATCAGGACTAACATCTAAAAACTGTACAAACTCTTTCATAAATTTACATACATAAATACCGATATATCTCAACACACACACATATGTAGACCCACAGAGCCCAGTTTTTCTCATCTGAAGCGCTCTCTTTGCACTGCTACAAAACTGATATGGGAATAGCACTGTTATTCTAACAGAACTCAATAAACAAACTGAATACATGTTTTAATTGATAGCATAATGCAACCATCTCCAGGTTAAACAACTAAAACTCCGAACACGCATATGTACATGTAGCAGCAATATTGCTGGTGAGATTTGAAATAGGGGGCGATAATCATCAATGACCTTCTCAACTACATTTCCACCTGGTGGGAAACACTTGGTTTATTTTAAAAAATATTCCAGATTTAAGTCTTTCCTCCTTCTCTCTCCTTTCTTCTTATTCACTTGTTTTTTTAAACATGGATATACACAATGCACATCCTGAGATGGCAGCATTTCAATAACAGTAAATCAGGCTGCCGTGCTCACTGAAGTTATTTTCATGTTTGCAGATGATGAAAAATGATGTCTCTAGGACTGCAATCCACACTACTTTGTGAAGGCAAACACACAGCCTTAGTACTGCAGTAAGCTTTGGTAAAATACATTTGTCACAGGGAAACCATAGAATTTTTTGCAGTCAGAAAGACTGCAAAATTCCTCCTTTTCCTTGTGGAATCCATTCAGATTTATATAGTTTTAGGCTGGCCATTTGTTTGTTTATTTACTGCCTCCTAGGCAAAATACTGTGCCAGAAATCAGTATGTAGAATAAAAGTCTCATCTGCATTTTCCTCACATAGACATATTTGTGTTCTAGTCATGTGTCTCACCCTCACAGTATAGGCAGATCAACCTATCTACCTACACCTTACCAGAAAGCTATTAGTGGTAATTTACAGATAATATGTAGTAACTAATTATTAAGGTAACCCTAACAGGTTTATCATTCACAAAGACCTAGTAAATTTGCCATATGCTTAGAAATATTTGCCCCATCCTATGGTAATGCTTGCCTGCAGAGTGAGAATTATGCATTATCCAGTTATAAAAAAGATTGCTAGTACCCATGCAGAAATTCACAAAGAACTACATGTAATTCAGCTGCAACTGTCACAGGCGAAATAAAAATATTCCTATACACAAAACCTTCACAGAGGAAGAACCACATACATGTCGTGACTGTAATCTAGTCATTAGTTTACAGAAGGATCCAGAGTTTTTTAAGCGCCCTATTAAATCTGCGTAACGTCTGAAATGCTAGCTGTTGCTTTTTATCTTTCATTTACCTGAAAACATATAAAATATCGTATTACTAGACAGCTCTTTATTGGCTATCCACCTGAAGATGCTCAGTAGAGTTATTCTGGCAAAAAAGATGGCAGTGATTTACACTCAAAAAACCAAGGCTCAGTAAATTTATCTACTTTTTTTAGAGTGATCCAGGATCAGATCTGCTGTCTCCATTTCTGCAGGTTGCTAACACACACCTTGGGGTAGGGAGAAGATGAGCAAAACACTTCTACAGAAAGTCTGCTGTTAGCTTTACAGACAGAAAACTTGTTATGTGGTTCAGAAATATGTTACTCCCCAACAGAATTTGGCTTAGAAAATACCCTTGGATGGGAGAATCTTGATTCACGCAGCTGTTTTTAACCTGACTATTTTTATAAAGAGAAAACTTGAAAACATTCTTCAAATATACTATGCTATGAAGTGTAGAAGAAACTCCCCCAAAGGGAAGCACTAGCAGAACAATTCTAGTAAATGTATCTTGGCCACACTGCTACACTGAAAGATGTAAAATCTTTTTTCCTCCAAAAGCATTACCAGACACATTAGAAATGCTGCATGGTATGCTGATTCACTACATCCTTCACTGATGCACAGTCACCTCTAACCAGAAAGGCAGCAGTACTTCAAAGTGTGTAAAAACACCTCCCTCCAGTTAAAAGTAAGGAGGAAGGATAACTTACCCAGTAAGTTAACTTAGTTTATGCTAAATGTATTAATCTCGTACAAACCATAAAGCGTGTTTTCTGAATACTTCTAGCTAAGACTATGAGGCAGACAAGGCTCATGTAAAATATACAGAACCCCTAAAAATATGCATGTAACACTCATGCATACGTGTAAAGGCAGGCATAGAGAACAGCTCTGGGAAAAAAAACCCACATTAATTATAGTATCTTGAATATAAATAGAAATGTGAAGTATAATCATCCTAAAATAACACATCCTTGGGGGAGAGGTGGAATTACTCTACCAAAATGAAGTCTCAAGTTCTTGCAGCAGCACACAGTATTTCCAGTGCTAACTCCAGTATAATTTCTTACAAAAATGCCATCAACAATCCTGCTATAGTAACTCCCTGGAGATAAAGGACGTGACAGCTCAGATTTTGCAAACAGAGACAAATCTCTTGGGGGGTGGGTGGGAGGGAGGGGAAAGAAATAGAAAATGACAATATTTCTGTGCAGATTCTAATATGCTGAAGTGATTTTATCCTGACATAACTGAGTTGCCCTCTTGTTCCTTTTCAATTCGATTAGTATAGCAAGATCTCCTTTTATATAGTGTTTAGAAATAATCACAGCTAGAGTTAATTTGATGCACCTTGCATGCCAGATTGTCAGAGCACTAAAAGTTTAATTGATAATAAAGATAATATCATTGCCTTACATTTATATGGCACCTTTCACAGTGAAAGATCCCAGAGGCACTGTTGACTTACAGGTACCACCAGAGTGGAAATGTGATTGCTACTTGCTACCATATAGCAAAAGAACTACAAGATGGCACACAGAACGAAACCACCACCCAAAAGTTCAGGATTCTCCTCTATTCACTCCCCCCACCCTGAGAGCTTTGGTCCTACGTAACAACTATGCTTGATTAGACAAGCAAAAGCACATTTTAACATTCAACCCTTTTTTCTATCCAATTATTTGGATTGATAGCTGAAAGAGAATGAAGACATGTAAGATACTCCCGTTTTTCTTCACAGTAATTTAATCACAAAGATCATCTGAAGCACAAATTCTGAGATGAAGAAATTTTCAGGTGCCAGAGTGACAACCTGCCCTGGGTTTCACAGGGCCTGGCTTAATGGCTGCCCCTGAGTCTTCACCATCATGGTTTTTGGAGAGGATGGCAAGAGCCACAGCACCTTAATTCCCTCCCAACTCAACCCTTCTACAGTGGAGAACTGCAACTGAACTCCCATGATTACAAAAATTGTGAAAAAGCTTCTCAAAAGCATGGATCCTCTCCACATTCAAAAAAGCCCACAAAATCATCTGAACACAATCTATGCATTTTCTAGCTGATGGAAGAGTAATGATCAGCTTGTTTCTCATGACTGAAATGATCACTGCCTCAAATGGGATGGGAGAAGGGGCAAACCTTCTCTACCTTGTTTTTCAGGCATACCTTAGTCCGACCAATACTGAAGACAGTATCAATATATTCTGGATGTTTCTAACCAGTATCTGACAGCAATCTGCTATTCAGAAAGCAGAATTGCTAGCCAAAGCCTGATAACTAGCTACTCTCCTAGACCCCAGCAAGGTCAAGGTTCTGCTCAAGGCATGAAGAAAGAAATCAGCCTCAACAACACTGATGCACAAATCTCTCTCCAGTGATGAACGGCAAGCAGACATCTGTTCCCATACTCCTAGACTTCCCTACAGCATTTAGCATTGTGGATCAGAGAGATGGCAAGGATCCAAAGAACTGTACTGAAGTAATTTAGGTCCTTTTTGAAGGCACATACAAAAAGGACACAAAAAGCAATCTCAGCAGTGCAAACGTCTCCTCAGAGGACTGATGTCTTGGGTTCAGCTGAGATAATTTTCACAAGCTTGGAGGGGGCACAGCCAGGACAGCTGACCCAAATCAGTCAAGGGGATATTCAATACCATAGGACATAATGCTCAGTCTATAACTGGGGGAGATGGCAGGGGTAGGGAGAGGTGAGATCGCAGGTCTGGAACGGTCTGGGCATTGGGTTCTGGGTGGTGAGCAATTGCACTGTGCATCATGTGCTTTATACATTCTTTTATTAGTATTATTGTTACTATTATTTCTTCTCTCCTTGTATTCCCCTATTAAATGATCTTTATCTCAACCCACGAGGTTATTCTCCTCCCCATCCCACCAGGGAGGGAAAGAGCGAGCGAGCGGCCTTGTGGTGCTTTGCTGCCGGCTGGGCTTAAACCAAGACAACTGACAAAGATACAGTCTCTCCATTTGTATTCACGACAATATAGACTCAAGCAACACCGACAAAGAAGTAGCATTCAAGACAAAGTTGTATTTATCTCATGTAAGCATAGAGACTTCCCAAACTCCACAATTTTGTAATGTTTAGCTGAAATCAGAACTAGAGACTGAATCTGAACCCAGACTTACACAAAGATTAAACACTGAAGAATATGCAAACATCACAACTGATGGCAAATTTCAAACACAGGCATTGATGCTTGGCCAATACAGTTCACAGTTTCTGCATTCCTCATGATTTCCCGTTCCCAGAGGGAACTACTTCAAAGTGATGTTTCTATTTCTCTTAGTCTCATCACTTAGCAATATACGGTATTTGGTATAAATCACTTAAAGCCAGTCTAATTTCAGACAGGGTGGGAAACCTTCCAGGAAGAGCACCACTACCAGAAAAGTCAGCACCTACTGAATTAGGCATCAAATAATCTAATTTTACCTCTCAAATTCCTGAGTATGAAGAAATAGTTGCCTTTCTAAGCTCATGATCTTGGCCTTTGTTCTTTGGACTACAAGGAGGGCAAAAGGCATACACTCATTTTTCCCCAATCTGAAGTATAATATAACAGGATACTTGAGAATATTCTTTTTTTTTTTAAAAGTTAATTAAGCAACCATGAATACATTTCATCTCATATCTCTAGCTGCCAAGTCAGCTTACTTTGCCAAAAGAAAGTAAAAGAAAAAACTACAGTCTTTCACCTGTACTTAAAATACTAAATTGTATATTTCAAAGGAAGGAAAAAATGCTGAATTTGTTGTTCTTACTTTAAGCTCTTTCAGGTCTTTAATGTATGCCCTTTTTAATGTATGAAGGCTACAGCAGAAACTAAAGTTACTTTTTTTTTTTTTTATTTGTGAAGGAAGGAAAGAAAAGTATCACACAAACTGTATCCATTTCATTCACAGAATTAGCTTCCACCCGTATCAGAAGTTTTCTATGGACATGATAATGCTCTCATCTTCACTTTCTATGTTTATACAATCTGTTTCAATTGACTTAGTGTGGATACTAGACATAAGCCCAGAAATGGATCCACTGTGTTTTCAGTGGACACACACAACCTTTTTAGACTTACATCTTTGTTGCTGACATTAGAATACATCTTCAGCTTACATCTTCTGTTTGGGTATTTCTTGAAGTATTTGTTACCTCCACATTTTTCAGAGACCACCCCCACCACCCACCCCCCCAAACCCAAAACTTTATTATTAAGATAAAAGCAACATATGGATATATTTTCTGGTTTATGCTTACAAGAGCAGATGTTTCTGGCAAGAGAAACACTTTTATGGATGAGTTACATATTAAATTTGGAGAAAAGGGAAGCTATTAGTAGATTCAGATTAATTTCGTTGTTGACAAATGCCAGGCAATGCATTCATCCACACAACTGGGCTCTAAATAAAACGCATTTACTCAAGAGAAAGACCTTACTATTACCATAGACAATCTAATGAATGTTGCTGCTCTCATATCCTGACAATGCAAAATAACAGAAAATAAAAATATTAAGGTGCATTAAAAAATGAAAGTACAAAACGAATCATTAAATGTTCTGAGTGACATGGCATATAATCAATGCTAAGCCTTCTCCTGTAATACTATACTTACACTGTTTATAGTAAAAGTAATACAGATTCAGAAATGGGCAATGAAAATTATTATTAAAAGTAATATCGTTCAGGTTTTGAACCCTAGGTAGATGTCTTATCTGCTAATACCAAGTGAGGATTCTGGACTACTGATCAATATTAATCATAACAACCTGGTTCAATTTTCCATTGAGCCATAAACTAGACATGAGACCCCCAAAAAGCAAATAAAAGGTAAACCAGAAGTCTAGAATATACCTCTAACAGATGATGGCAAATGTCTGTCCAGATCAGAGTTTCATAGTTCAGAACAGTCTCTTTTGCAAACCAAGATCTAGAAAGTGTATCACACACTTGTTCTCATTTAGAACATCTACAAAGAACAAAGTAAATGAAATATCTCTTGGGATCTTGAGCAAAAAAAAAATGTTGAAAGGCTCAGCTTCAGCTTAGAAGTCTGTTATCGCATGTGCTACATTATATATAAACACTGAATGCTTTGGCAAATTCACTTTTCTACAATGAATTATGTATGAACTGCTTTAACCCCCCTTCTCCCTCCCTCTGTTAAGGGCAGTCAACACTATGCTTAGACTGACAAGTCATTCAGATCATCTGTGGTTAAGTCATACATTCAGCTGTATTAGTCACATCACTGTTTACAATCACCTCCACAGGTTGTTTTGTTTTCAGCGAGCAAAATGCATGCTAGTAAACTTTTCAGCAATGACAAATATTGTACCTTCTGCTGTTAATCCTCTTCATGAAGCTTCTCTGATCTATTACAAATGTAAACCCTCATCAAGTATCATATTTTTTTTTTTTTTTTTTCCTTCTGTGTATATTACCACAAAGGAAACTAAGTCATTTCTCTCTCACTGATCCTTTAAGAGCCTGTGGCTACTGCTGATCTGTATTAATTGCTACTGAGAATTCAAAATCTGCATCTTTAAAACAGGCCAGAATAGCTCCCTTCATCGTTATGTCAATTGCAGAAACATTTTGCCATAGAAACCCCCAGCACGATGAGGCTGAAGTCTTCTGTGATTTCAGAGTAAGACATCATTTCTGGCGAATTACATTTACAAAACAATTTAAGGCTTTTTTCTTACAACAGTAATTTCAATAAGCACTTCACTCTTTCCAAGTTCTTTTAAGTATATCTGAACTCACCAGTTTGCCAATCTAGAATATAAAAAGTTTTCTTTGTGTATTTAAGTCATTAGGCTTACAACTTCCTCTTCTCTGAAAGAGTCTTTCCAGGAGAGTAAATATCATCTAAAGTTGGCCCAAACCTGCACATTCAAAAATAGATAATGCAATTGAGTATTGAGGACAAGTTCACTGGGGTTAAACAGAATGAGCACAAACATTCAAGAATAACAGAAATAAAAGGATGTCTAAACTCTCTAATATCTGAAAACTCACTACTTCAGGAAGGTACAGACACACTGGAAAACAGTTAAAAAAAAAAAGCCTGTTGGAAAATGTGTACAAAGTTTTCATCCTAGACCAGATATATCTGAAATGCAATTTCAAATTATCACTAGCTTTACAATCCACCTCAGAACATTTCAGTATATGTGCATTTACTGACAGACTAATCAGAAAAAAAAATTAGTTTGCCTTAAAATTCTTTCTTCATTGAGTCACTGCTGTATCAAATCCAGTGGTGCTGCCTTTCCTGTCAAAGCCTGCTGTATTAGCTCAAAAGCATTAACAACAGTCTTCACATACAAATACCTTAACTGCTTAAATAATAACTTGAGGTATCATATATACAAATACAAAAGATAGGCTTCCCTAACTGTCGGCATTTCCAGTGAGAGGAACCATTCCTTCCCCACAACAGGTGCCAAGAAATGAAAGAGACTAATGCATCATTTAAATATAAAGTAAGGATCCAGAAGCCGTGGAGATACATGGCCAAACAGTTACAGTTTGAAGGAAGGAAAAAGGTTTGCAAAAAATTTAAATGGCTACAGAAACAAAACCCACTGATGTGACCAATAAAAGCCCACAGAATTGTTCACTTAAAAACCTGAAGATGGTATTTTCACAGATTCTGATAAAATGCTGATCAAATTCTAGCTCTAGAAGACTAGTATCTACATTCCCTAAAGAAACTAGCTTACTACGAGTATTACTTGTTTGACTTCAGACACTGATTGAAATATCCTTAAAGCAGTAATGTAGCATTATTTTCATTTTTATATGAATCATTTACAGATAAAAAATGCTTAAAAGTAAAACCTTGAAGAACTGTAAGTTAACAAAATTGGGTTTTTCTCCCTAAATTGGAAGGCATTTTAATATCCCACAGCATGTGACTTCTTTTGTTAGGTTCTAGGGTTCAAATAAAATACACTACAGTGCATGTTGCAGAGTCTGACTGAAACTGGATTGACAAAGCAGCTTATCAAACATAATAGCCCAAACCAGAAAATATGTTATTACATTGTTTTATATTTAATACTGACTTTCAAGCCATGAAATATATTGTAGAGATTGAATCTACAGTAAGATGCAGGTGAAAAAAAAGTTTCTCCTCTAAAGCTGCATAATTAGAAAGTTTGACCAACAATGTTTACATTCAAAAATACAGCAAAAATAATTTCCTGTTAAAGTTAAAAAAGAAAGAACAGATATTATGATACTCAACTATTAAAAGCTCAGAAGTAAGATCAATGGCAAAGTTTAGAAGTTGTTTTCAGTTCAACATCAAATCTTGCTTAGCTTCTCAAGCCCAGAAGTATTTTCCAAAGAGTAAGAAAACCCTGAAGTCTTCCCCTTCTTATACTACACCAGTAAGCAAAGACACATGCCAGGTGCAGGTACACAGTGCAAGCCTCTGCAGCATTTGTAAGACTAAAGTGCACATAAATAATATATTTAAGACAGAAGCCAGACAGAAATCAATGGCCTAGATGCAATTCTGGGAGCAGAATGCAACACCCATCCTCCATATTTGAGTTACAGAGGGCATCTTCCGTAAAACATGCAAAAGGTAACAACTCAATGTTACAGGCCTTTGACCCATGGTAAAATGCAAAAAAAAAAAAAAAA